>BHFT01011022.1:0-15000 GCA_004320025.1 Laticauda laticaudata
CTTTTGAGAGCGGATAACAACGGATGGAACATTTTTCTCATCAGCTGTGTCCTTTTTACAAACATTTTGCATCCGTTGGGCAGTGTGACAGGGCCTTTACTTTAGAATGTACACATGTACACTGATGAAATCAAAGTAGTGTGAAATTCTGATGGGGCTCTTAAGCCTTAAATTTTGATCTTGCTAACATTCTCTGAGCCATATTCAAATTCCTTCATCTTTACTGGACCTGTGTAAGTGTTGAACATCACCCCATAGTAGTCTGCAATTGGTGAGATCTACCCCTACTCTCTTGGTTTCCAGAAGGGCCTTAAAACCTGGCTCTGTTGGGTGGTCTGGCACCCTGATTGGAGGAATGCTCTATCCTGCGGGTGACTGACAGGATAAAGTGAAGTTCCCACCCCCATGCTCCCCGATCTCTTGGCTTTTATTCAGGGGTGGGATTCAAATTTTTTAACAACCGGTTCTGTGGGCATGGCTTAGTTGGTGGGTATGGCTTGGTGGTCGTCTTGACTGGTGGACATAGCTTGGTGGGTCATGTTATTGACTGGGTGTGGCCAACTCAATATCACTCACACTTAGACACGCATCTCCTCGCCTGGCCTCTCATGACTGTGGGGATGCTGCAACAGTCGTAAGTGTAAAAAACAGTCATAAGTCACTTTTTTCAGTGCCATTGTAACTTTGAATGGTCACTCCACACAAGCAAAGTACCAGCAAAGGAAGGGAAAAAAACTCCAGAGAAGTTCCTGAGGCAGGAAGTCTAGTCCTGCCAAGAATGCAATAAGGGTTAATGGAGAGGCAATTTCTGTAAGCAACACCAGAATATTTCCTTCTTGCCTTCCTTACAGGATTAGATCAGTAATTTTTTTGAACAACCGGTTCTCCAAACTGCTTAGAATGTTAACAACCGGTTCTAGCGAATAGGTACGAACTGGTAGAATCCCACCCCTGCTTTTATTCTCTATTTAATCATTAATTTTAATTATTTTATATTACATTTTAATTATTTTGTAAGCCACCTGGAATTGCTTTAACAATAACATGGAGACAGGAATATACATTTGATAAATATATAAATTGAATCTGCACCTTTCTTTAACTCTTTTCTGAACCTTCTGGGGACACCCTATCCTATAATCTGAGGCACCTGGAGAAGACCATTGAAATGGGAAAAGCCACTTGCTGTCAGCCTTCAAGATCTTCTGCTATTGCTTTGCATCTTTTCGACTGCCATATGTAACGGGAGGGGGGGAGAGGGGAGATAGGAATAAGTTGGGGAAGTGAGCTGGAGGTGTTACATTCATCTGTTGTATAAATGGGAGGGGGGAGCATAAGCTAGAGTTAGGTTTCTATTTCTCGCTTCGCTTTCTTTTCTCTGCGCAACTGCAACCCGTTATCAAAATATGCCAAGGTCAACGGACAGAGACCTCATCATCACCTGAAGATGCCCACATGATCATATTCACAACTTCTAATTGGAAGTGTCATTTGAACTATTGGGGGGTGGGAACATTTCCATCACTTTCTATATGTGAATTGCGCGCCTAATTTCTCAGATTCAGAATTCTTTGGTTGCTACCACTTCACTTTCAGTAAAAGATATCTTTTCTCTAAACTAAAGAGTCTAAGTATTTCTTTCCTGGATTTTGAATGGAGCTCCGCCTGACACTTGCGCATATGTTCAGATACCTATCCCACCCTTTTGTTTTCTACCCATTCATGTCAAAATCAGGGGATTTTGTTTTCCTATTTGAGCATGTCAAAGTTTTCCTTTTCTAATTAAGTATCTTTAAGTCAAATACTTCAATAATGCATTTACATTGTAAAAACCCAAGTAGCTCCTCGCATAGCAAATTAACCATGATTATTTATGCCTTGAGAGCTGGTATAACGCAGCAGTACTGTCAAAGGCCAACCATTGCCTCAAACGGTGTGGAGTATACAATGATCTGGAAGTCCCTTGGATAATGACCCTGGGGTTATGAGACCTGAAAACTTCATCCATTGACATAAAAGTGGCCTCAAGGTGATTGTGGTTGGCATTTTGGTTACTGGAAAATACACAGACAATATGCATTTTAAATGTCTGTTTGTAAAGAGTGCCTGGAATAGCCACTGGTCCATACAGCATCCTTTATTGAAACTGACTTCTCATTACTGCAGCTCCCTAAGTTTCAGAACATAGCTGCAAACCATACTAATAATAGGGCTCCCACAACACTTACATTTAAGAATTGGGTTTTGCTAGCTGCTCAAGTAGTCTCTCCTTTTAGCAAGAAAAAATTAGGTTGCTCTGTCAGCTTGCTGTTGTGAAGCACTGCTTTAAAATCAGCAAAATCAGATAATTGGTCTGTCATATACCAAGCCATGGTTATTTAAACATATTTTATTGAGTAAAGTCAAAGCAGCTTGGTTCATCCAGCATGTTAAGGTATAAATGTGTCTTTACAAACCACTGAAGTATGCTTGGTTTCCACTATATACGAAACCAAAACCAAACCAACTGTGTTATGGCTTAGCAAATTGTATGAACCAGGTTTATTTCTGACAGGTAGTGTGTAGTCCACAGTTTAACAGTCAGCAATGGGACTAATTTGTTATATAGCAGAAATGGGGTCACTGGAAAGATAGATCCAAATATATGGTGCAGGTTCAACATAGACTAAAATGAAATGGGTCTTTCAAATATTGCTGAACTACAATTCCCAGCTGCCTTAACAAATAATGTTTTATTCTGGTCTATCTGGTATCTCCTATACTTGCTCACCACATTCGCTACATAAGTTGGATAGTCTCGGATATGAAGTTGGAGAATATCAGCAAAATTTCTCAGGTGGATTTCAGCATTCATGTCAAAGCTAGTATAAGAGAGCTCCCTTTGTGGCTATCAGCTGAGCACCAGAAGCTCATACCAGGAGTGCGGAGGACTAGTAATTGCAGTGGCACAAGATCTGTTATGCTGTTTTCTATCACAGATCATCTTCTATTCATTGCTCTTCCCTTACGGCCGTAACTCCTACCATTCCTTCACCCAAATGAATTAACTACATTGGGGCTGCAATGGAAACGTATGCCCTATCACAATGTGTGACAGAAGAAACATATTGCAGGATCCAGGGCTTCAATATTTTAAATGAACTGAGCTGAAGTCTGAATAATTCAGTTTATGACAACACAGCAGTGCAGGTCAGCTTTGGAAAGTGCCATCTGAGGAATGTTGCTTAATTTTATGGCATTTGAGTTTCATAGCTTTTTGCAAAGTTTGCTTTTCTCTTTCTTATGTATGCAATATTCTGTGCAATGCAGCAGTATAGAATAAGAAGTTCTGTCTTGCAGAATTGACAAAGGAATGTTGCCTCAAGTTAAAACTTTATGAAATCATTGGGTTAAAGAAATGTGCTCATAGTAATTATTGGTATATCTACGTAGATTGTCCCTAATCAACCCATGATGGTATAATTTCAATAATTTTCTCCAGTTGTCAATCTAATGCTCTCCTGTCAACACAGGAGGGGGGACATTTTTGTTGTGACATGCTGTCTACGACTTGACACCCTTGAGAGATCATGTGGCATGATTAGCATTACGTTGGCTACCTAGTTTCCTAGTTACACAGAAGTCATTCTCCCTCAAGTTGGTTCCTTCTAGATGTGATAGTTTTATACTTTTGTGTATCATCTGGAGATAAAGACAATATGCCTTCAGAAAAGGTAGAAAACATCAGACAATATCCTCCTGATACCAGCCAAGCTATCAACAAACAGAAAATGAAAGAGCATCAGAATAATATATATGTGCAATTATTCAGCTCTTAGCATACTCTGTTTACTGAATAAAGCAGTGAAGCATAGAGAAGGAAAAAAGGCTGCTTTGATATTATGCCAATTTGCTTTCTTTAATAACTAGTCTATTTAAGAATTCTAGAGAATTCAGAAAGTGCTCATATTTTTCCCTGGGGATGGGCTCCAGCATGAACCTGAAAGCATGAAAGAATCATTTTTTGGTCCCGGTGACCGATTCAGATTGGAATTGGATCCTAGAACACTTATATTTATCTTCATTGTGAGAATTTAAAAATTTCCTTGATATTGTGTGGCATTTTGATTGGTCCTTTTGTCTGTTTCCACATTACATTATGCTTATATGTTGCTCTGATGCGCCTTCATTTTCAGCTCAAGAAAATATTTCTAAATTGAAAATCTAAATCCTGGGTTGCTTGTCTCCCAGGAATCATGCTGGTTTATGATCCAATACAGATTTGAAGATGATGATATTGGAATTCAAGGAATAATCTTTCATATAATCAATCTGGCTTCGTAATATTGGCTTTTTTAAAGGCACAGCTGGGTACTATGTGGTAATCCTGTCTTAGCAGCCTTAACTAACATGGCCAGAAGGGAGAGATAGTGGGAACTGTAGCACAACAACATTTGGAAGGCAAAGATTCTTCGCCTTTGTTTTTAAGACAAGTCAGTCCTCATCAGTGATCTGGACACCATTGCATCATTGAAGGTTGGGAGATCTTTTCTAATTAAACTCATTGTTTCTGGGATTCTTTCTTACATAAAAATAAGGAAAAAAAGGAATGTGCTGACATAAAGGGTTTTTTTTTTTAAAGTGACAGTGGTATCATACCTGCTACAAAGAGATTCCCAAACAGTGTTGTTTATATCTCCAGGATAAAAGACCAGAAGAGAAATCAGCAGGAAGTTAATCACATAAATGGCAGTTCAAGTGCTGAAAGACCTAGAGAGATTTTGCCTTAATTAAATTCATAGAGCTGGGAGGGATCTTGGAGGTATTCTAGTCAAACTCCCTACCCAAGGTAGGATTATATCACCTTGGACAAATGATTGTCCAATTTTTTTCTTGAAAACCTTCAGCCATAGAGCACCCACAATTCCAGGAAGCAATTGTTCTAAATGTCAGGAAATTCCTCCTTATTTCTTTGGATCGCCTTTGGATGAGCTTCCACCCATTACTTCTTGTCCTGTCCCCAGGTACTATGGAGAATAAATTGATGCCCTTTGCCTTGTGACAGCCCTTAAGTATTTGATGAGCATTCTTTCAATTTTGGTCATTTATGAAGATGTTGAAGAGCACTGAGCCTAAGACAGAACTTTGAGGTACTCCACTGCATGCTTCCATCTATGTGGAAATACTTCCACTGAGGATCACATGCTGAGTAGGGTTGGTCAGCCCAATTGCCAATCCACCTGGTGAGTTTTCTAACTCCAAATGAGAACAGGAAGTTCCTCTTGCATTTCTTCTTAAAGTTTCCAAGATTTTGTATGCACCCCAAATGAGCATTAAAAGACCTTCAGAAAATTCATGTTGTTTCTGCTTGCCAGTTAAACAAGGCTTAATACCCTCCTTTATTGTATTTCTATGCATGGATGTCCACAATGGGGACAAATAAGTGTACCATTCATGATAATAGCAAGACATATGTATGATGTCATGACACAACAACTGACTTGCATCATTTGCACAATAATGTCACGACATCTGTGTTGTCAATTTAATGTCCTCATGGCTTATTGCTAAGATTGCCACTTTTTTACCTTTTAAAAAAGACTGGTAGAGTAATTTGATATTAAACTTACGCTTTGCAGCAATCCTCAACATTATGCAATTAACACAGACTAGGTCCATGCACATGTTGAGTTTCCAGAAGGGTAGCCATGTTAATCTTTTGCAGAAAATTAAAATGGCACGGTAACATCTTAAAAATCATGAATTTATTATTGGATTAACCCACTTTACATAAAGTTTCAAGATGCAAGACAATAAGCCATTATTTCTGCTTGAGGGAATGATCAATTACTGCATTTTTTCCCTTTTAAACAATCTTCAATACTTCCTCACTAGCACTACACACACACACACACACACACACTGTATATTCACACCACCAGCAAGCTGTTAAAAAACTGATCTGTTTTATTATGGATTTCACGTAAGTAGGAGAACAAAGTCATCTATTTGCTATATGTTCTATTTTAATAAACTATACTTTCATTTCATTCAGTAGCTTCAGCCTCTGGCTATCTGTTGCTCTGTATATTAGTTTTAAATAAACATTGCTTGCAATAACACTGTTCTGCCTGGAGTTAAGAAGTGGTTAGATTTGCTTTATATTTGTGATCCCACTGAAAACATTTATTCAGTCCCAGGGAAAAATAAATGTGCTCCCTCAGCTCTGTCAAGTATAAACTGTTATTGATCTCCTAAATGAAATTTGTCCATGCTGATCAATCAAACACATTATCCTTTTTCCCCCTTCAGTTCATTACCAGCAATGGGAAACTCTCAAGCATCAATAGTAGGTTGGAACACACATGCCAACACATTTAGCCTATGAGCTTACACTATCTGAATTATTTTAACTTTCTTTATCTCTGCCAAACCACTCAACCACAGACTATTTTATTCTCTGAGAAGAAGGTTAAACAAAATGAAATTCAGTAAAAACACTGATATTTTGCATCAAAAAAAATCCACTGAAACAGCATAGCAATGGCTATCAGAATTAGAAACCATAGCACTGTGCACACAAGATAACAGGGCATTTGAAAGAGCACCGTTGGAATGCACACAGCACGTCAAGTACACACAGGCATAGAGGGTCTATGTACAGGAAGGGTTTGGACAGATTGTGATTGGTATTCTAAAGCTGGGTGGGAGGAGAGCCAAGTGAGGTGGGGCACATTGTTTCTTACCTGCACATCCTTTCCTGCATGAGGAACTTCACATGCACAAGTTTGTGATCACAGAGCCTCTCCTAAATATATCCCGATATGCAAATATTTATTGTGTAGCACTAAAAGGGTACTTAGCCATGAACGGTTTAAACAGTGGCTTTCCAAAGGTGGCCTTCCATGCCCCTCTTAAAAGATATTTCCAGCTGCATAAAGAAAATTAAAGATGCAAAGTCTGGTGGTACTAATAAATCTATTCCTGGTCAAATTGGATTCCCTGTATTTTTTCAAATTGTAACTATTTAGATGAGAACAAAGAGAATTTGGTTATGCATAGGAGGAAAGGAGGAAGTCATAATCTTAGGATGGCCATCAAACTATAGTTTTGCCACCTTGGACTAATTTCATAAGTCTCTGCCTCTGTCTGTTCTTCTTTCCTTCCTTTGTTGAGGTCAAGATGGCAGACATAGCTGTCCTTCCAAATTTATCTATGACAACAATCCTAAAAGATAGATTGGGCTGAGGAGAAATGACTGGTCTGTGTTGCCATTGAGATTGTAGCTGAGAATGGCCTAGAATATGGACCTCGCTAGGGCCAGTTCTACAAGTGAACACACTGGCTTTTTCCAAGGTGACCATTAAACAAGGTTCAATACCGCATCTATCTACTTCTTTTGCTCAATGGGCTCTTATTGTGCAGTCCATGTCCAGTGGAAATGCTGCAGAGTAGACCAAGGTCCATGCAAAGAAGTAGCAATGGAAATCAAAAGAGGAGAGGAAGTTGCTTCCACCACGCTCTCGCTTAATAGACACTGTGCACCTCCAGGGATGGAGAAAGTCACACAAGGATTTGAGCAAAAGAAATGTTGAGAATCTATACAGGACTACTACAAATGTTGAAAAGGGAACTCCACGGATCCTTCTAATAGATCTTAAATTTAAGATTTTATCTTTTGCTGAAGCCTATAAGCTATGCAAGTTGTGTACAAATGAAGGACAAAAGCTTATTATCATTTTTGTTTCAAATATAAAATAATATTTTCAGAGCAGTGCTAAATTTGCATTCAAAACAAGCCTGGTCAATGGAAAAACAGCTCCACCTCTCAGCAAAGCTCATGTACAGGTAAAACTTGGAAAATTAGAATATTGTACAAAAGTTCATTTATTTCAATAATGTAACTTAAAAGGTGAAACTAATATATGAGATAGACTCATTACATGCAAAGCAAGATAGTTCAAGCTAGTGGATTTGTCATAATTGCGATGATTATGACTTACAGCTCATGAAAACCCAAAATCCACAATCTCAGAAAATTAGAATATTACATGCAATCAATAAAACAAGGATTGACATAGAACAATATCAGACCTCTTGAAAAGTATAAGCATGCATATGTATCAGTACTTGGTTTGGGCCCCTTTTGCAGCCATTAACTGCTCAAATGCGGCATTGGCATGGAAGTATCAGCCTGTGGCACTGCTGAGGAGTTATGGAAGACCAGGATGCTTCAATAGCGACCTTCAGCTCTTCTGCATTGTTTGGTCTTCATGTTCTCATCTTTCTCTTAGCAATGCCCATAGATTTCTCTATGGGGTTCAGGTCAGGCGAGTTTGCTGGCCAATCAAGCACAGTTAATCCCACGGGTCATGAACCAGGTTTTGGTGCTTTTGGGCAGTGGGCAGGTGCCAAGTCCTGCTGGAAAATGAAGTCAGCATCACCCATAAAGTTTGTCTGCAGAAGGAAGCGTGAAGTGCTCCAAAATCTCCATGGTAGACGGCTTTTGACCTGGACTTAATGAACACAGTGGACCAACACAGCAGATGACATTGGCTCCCAAAATCAAACACAGACTGTGGAACTTCACACTGACTCCAGCATCTTGCAGTGTGTGCCTCTCTGGGACCACTGAGCAACAGACCAGGTCTGTTTTTCTGTAGCCTAGGTAAGATGCTTCTGGCGTTGTTTTGTTGTTCAGGAGCAGCTTGACAAGAGAACTATGACATTTGAAGCCCATGTCCAGGATCCGTCTGTGTGTGGTGGCTCTTGATGCACCAACTCCACCTCAGTCCATCCTTGTGAAAGTCCCCCAACACTTTTGAATGGCCTTTTCCGGACAATCCTCTCCAGGCTGCAGTCATCCCTGCTGCTTGTGCACTCTTTTTCCACATTTTTCCTTCCACATAACTTTCTATTAATGTGGCTTCGATACAGCACTTTTGGGAACATCCAACTTTTTTTGCAATTTATCTTTTGAGTGCTTTCCCTCCTTATGGGGGTGTCAGTATGGTTTTGTGCACAACTGTCAGGTCAGCAGTCTTTCCCATGATTGTGATTCCTACTGAACCAGACTGAGAGACCATTTAAAGGCTCAGGAACACTTTGCAGGTGTTGTGGCTTCATTAGCTGATTAGAGTGGGACACTTTGAGCCTAGAATATTGACCTTTTCACAATATTCTAATTTTCTGAGATTGTGGATTTGGGGTTTTCATGAGCTGGAAGCCATAATCATCTCAATTAGGACACATCACAGCTTGAACTATCTTGCTTTGCATGTTATGACTCTATCTCAAATATTAAGTTCACCTTTTAAATTGCATTACTGAAATAAATGAACTTTTGCAGAATATTCTAATTTTTTGAGTTTCACCTGTACTAATTCGGACCATGTTTATACAATTGGCTTAGCCAACTGTCAAGAATTACTTATTGCCTAAACCTCAACACAGATGCTTAGTTGTTATTTTTAAATGAAAAAATTATTTGCAAATGTATGTTAAGGACCAAACTAAAGATTAAATTTTGTAATTGGCACTTTTCCCACAACATATTTTGTTTGTCCAAACTGCCTCTCTCCACACCTGTTGTAACCCACTATTAATACCAAATGGAAAACATAACACCTCTGCTTCTGTATGTTTTTGCCTTTATGACTCATAGAAACAGAGACATGAAATTTGTTCTAGGGATATTGATTAAAAATTCATACTGCATCCCCAATTCTCTCCCCCAAACTTCCTTTTTTAGCTAAGGATATCTCAGAAAAATTGATCACATATCTGACATCTTCTTATCTGGTTTCTATCCTGTATCAGGGATGTCCCAGAAATTATTGGATGAAAGTTCTGATCTATGAAAAATTTCTAATTTCATCCTATTGCTCAGAGTAGTTTGTTTTGTTTTGTTGGTACGAATTTAATTTCAGTTGAGCTGAAAAAAGAAGGGAGACTGTCTCAATAAGCGCCATGAAGAGCTGATACACCGTTGCTGTCAATAGCTTATGTGCTGGTCTTCTGTCTTACTGATAGGTAATAATTTTCAAAGCAAGCTTAGGGAGCCGTGACTCTTGATTAAAACTAATAAGGGAGGGAGACATGGCTTTTTAAAAATCTCTTAAGAAATTATTACTGACAACTCTTCTTTGGATTCCTTTGTAGAAGAAAAGCAATGAGAACTTAAAATGGAAGGAAGTAGATCCAAGATTTTGCCTGAAGCATAATGATGACATTCCTGTTGCTGTTATATAAAACCTGAATAATACTTTTGCAACAGACTCTTTCAAATCAGTATCCTCAAACAAAGGATACTCGCCTATCAAATTTAAGTTTATTTCATACAACACTCAATATATTCTTAAATATATTTAGGAATATGTTTTTCTGAATATAACAGGACTTACTTCTGATAAGATTGCAGTGTTTTTCACCACATGTAAAAAAATGAAAGGGGTTTCAGTTGCGGCAGCCATCTTGTATTTATTAACCCCTCTTTTTGTAGACACCATGATCAACACAATAATAAATCTTTATGTATATGTTTGTGCTTGATATGGGTGAAAGAGAAAGGTATTATGATGTCAATTTTTATTTCCCACCAAAAAATCTGACAGATTTCAAGAAGCCCGCCTCTGAAACAATGCTTTAAGATGCAAATTAAGCAAAATGATCTAGGCAGATGCATTAGCTGGGATCATGCATCGAGTGACCACATACGATTGTGCTGGGTTTAAATTGTGTATTGTTGTTGTTGATGAGTCAGTTGATTCAATAAAAACAAATGAGTTATGACTGAATTATCTAATCTAAGCCCTGCCAGATTTCATTCCACCCAAAGGATCAACTTCGTGCAATTTAATACTGAATGAACATAAGAGCAGTTCTTTTATCCAGGGGTGCATCTCGGAAGTCTATAAAGTACCTGTAATGTATGTTTAGTCACTTATTTTAAAAAAATTAGAAAGAACCCCCATAAAGTATCTATGTATTGATTTACAGTTAGAGACCCAAGGACAATTTAAAAAGAAAAATTATAAACTCCCCAGAGTGGAGGAAGTTGTGACCAAGTGACCTGTGCATCGTTCAGTTTTTCCTATATATATATGAAATATTAAAGAACAGGGTAAAAAATGTATATAAGCAGTCCTCAATTACCACACTAGGGACTTAGCCACTTCCTTACTAAGCTACTTAACTGTTAAGTGACTACACCCAACTTATGATGTTACGTGTATAATACTTTTACCTGTGTATAATACAGGTAGTCCTCAACTTACAACCACAATTGAGCCCAAAATTTATAAGTGAGAAATTTGTTAAGTGACTCTTGTCCCATTTTATGACTTTTCTTGCCATATTTGTTAAATGATTCACTGCAGTTCTGAAATTAGTAACATAGCTGTTAAGTGAATCTGGTTCCCCCATTAACTTTGCTTGTCAGAAGGTCACAAAAGAGGATCCCATGACCCCAAGACACTGCAACTGTCATAAAAGGTTGTCAAGCATCTGATTGAAAATCATATAACCATAGAGATGCTGCAATGGTCAAAAGTGTGAAAAATGGTCAAAAGTGTGAAAATGGTCATAAGTGACTTTTTTGCAGTGCGGTTGTAACTTTGAACAGTCACTAAGTGAAATGTTGTAAGTCAAGGACTACCTGTACTGTAAAATACTTTGACCTGTGGTCAAACACATGAAGATGACATGTAACATACTGTCAGCATTCAAGAAAACCTCCACTCCAACAAATAACTCCGAGACAGACATCTTCTCAAAAGTTCTGTTTTAATTGGATAGTAAACTAGCACAACTGGGGAATCCCGAATCTGAAAGTTCCGGGCTTCCTTGCAATAAGTAAAAACTACAAATCCATCCCCTGCACCCATCATCACATCATATGCCCAATCACCATCCAACTTGAGACTTCCCTTCACTTATGCACAAAATAACATGACCTTGAATTGGAAAAAAAATGTATTATGTCTAACTACAAACACTCCAGTGGTGGGATTCAATTTTTTTTACTACTGGTTCCCTGGGCGTGGCTTTGTGGGCGTGGCAGGGGAAGGATACTGCAAAATCTCCAGTCAGAGGTGGTATTTGCCAGTTCTCCGAACTACTCAAAATTTCCGCTACTGGTTCTCCAGAACTGGTCAGAACCTGCTGAATACCACCTCTGAAACACTCCAAGAAATTCCCCTCTCCCATTTTCCCAAGCTCAAAATGTGGCAGCGTGGGAACATCTGATCTCAATATGTCTTCCAAAGCTAATACATACTGCTCAATACTCCCTACTGATTTTGCTTCTCAGAAGCCAGCTGTGAGGGTCACAAATGGTAACCACGTGTCCATGGTATGCTGTGATTATGATAAATACACACCAAGCTCCCAAATTATGATCAAATGACTGGGGGGGATGCTGCAATGGCTGTCAGTTTGAGGACTAGTTGTAAATCTACTTTTTCAGAACTATTGCAAGCTTCTAATGGGCTCTGAACAAGACAAGCATTAACTGAGGATTACCTGTACTTAAAGTTATGGCTAACAAAGTCATAGAGTAGTTCAATGGTGGGATTCAAAAATGTTTACTACCAGTTCTGAAGGTATGCCTTGGGAAGGTTACTGCAAAATCCCCATTTCCTCCCCACCCCACTAACCTGCTTTCCAGCTCCATTCTCCTGTACAGGGCAACAAACTCAGCCAATCAGCTGGGACTTGGGAGGAAGAGAATAGATGGTGGCGGGCCAGTCAGAGGTGGTATTTACGGTTCTCCGAACTACTCAAAATTTCCTCTACTGAACACCACCTCTGAAATAGTTATAGGAAAAATGCAGCAAAAAAGCCTGCAAAAAACAAAAACCTCTGAACATTCCTTTACCTTAAGATGACACTGAAAGAAAAAGCATTCAAAAAACAAAATGTGCACAGGTAATCTTTGACTTACGACTACAATTGAGCCCAACACTTCTGTTGCTAAGTGAGTCACTTGTTCAGTGAGTTTTATCCCATCTTACAATCTTTCTTGCCACAGTTGTTAAGTGAAACACTGCCCTTGTTAAGTTAATAACACGGTTGCTAAACAAATTAGGATCGCCCATTGATTTTGCTTGTCAGAAGGTCAGAAAAGGGGACGATGGGGAAGGACACGGTAACCTTCGGAAATATGAGTCAGTTGCCAAGTATCTGAATTTTGATCACATGACCAGGGGGATACCGTTACAGTTGCAAGTGTGAAAAATGGTCATAAGTCACTTTTTTCAGTGATGTTATAACTTTGAATGGTCACTGAATTAACTGCTGTAATTTGAGGACTACCTGTGCTGCTCCTCTCTGACAAAATCTTTTCCCCCTCTTGCACACATTACCAGCTTCTAAAATCCCAATTGCACAGGTGCTCATCTCGCTTGTGCACCTACTAGCTTTGCATTAACTGAAATTTGGGTCAGATTAAATATGACTTGGCATCAATTCACAATTTGCACTAAATCAATACATCACTTTATGCAAACAAGCGCTAATCACAACCCGCCTGTATTTCATTGTCATGGTTGATCAGAATGTATACATCAAATTAGCACCTCCATTTTAAAAAATGTTTTCTTTGAACGTAAGTCTCCTTGGTTTTGATGGAATTAAAAGTATCTTTTTTTTAATGGACCGAAAAACTGAGAAATGTTTAGACACCCATCTATTTTGCCTCTTCAGAGTGTGTCCACTGCATGCCTATCTCTCCTGCTCCCAACATATGTATGAATGCAAGTACTCATAACAATGACAATAGTAACTAAAACAACAACATAAAAACAAAAAAAGAACTCTCCCTCTACCAACATCCGCACCAAGTTGTGATTTGGTGTCTTTCATCAGTATTTCCGTTTCATTGTGTGCAACTAAATCGATTGGCTTGTATATAATAGGCACAGATTTCACCTTCTTATTTGGACTCTGCCGACATTTAATTTCCTGAAAAGATAGCAGTACTGAAAAAACTCACTTTTAACCACCCTTTAATCATGAATTGCTTCCAGGATTTATGTAACATTTTGATTTTTCCAAGAAAAACCTGCTCTTCCCTGGTCCTGGCCACCAACAGTAATGATATTATCTGAACACCGCACATATAATTTCAGCTCATTACTCAGTATCTATTTATAAAACTTTACTTATATAAATAAAGAACCTCCTACACTCTGACTAGTAGAAAAATACATACTGTATGTGCTTCTGGCACGCTGCGGGTAAATGCCTGAAAAGAAAAAAAGAGGAAGTTCAATTCAGAAAGGTATTGTCAGATTTATTACACAATTCTACCTACTTAAGCAAGAGAACAAATCCTTTGGGCTTTATTAACATAAAGGTTAATCCAGGACAAGGGATTAAGAGTTTGGATTGATACCTTGCAGCAGACTGATGCAAAAGCGAAGAACATCAAAGTAAAATTCCTGGACAACTGCAAGTTCATGACATGATAGGATTTTAAAAATCATCTTCCATGTGACTGTGGACATTCTCAGTTATCCAGGTCATAATTGTCTCAAAGGTGTTTGAGGCAACCGGATTGTGTTTTTTCCCTTAAGGAAGAAGAAGAAAACATTTTACTTCTCATCCAAGAAGATTCATGAATTTTGATGGCGCAGGGATGGAAGGATGCCATCAGAACTGATGAAGTGTCTTGGATGAGAAGCAAAATGTTTTCTACTTCCTCAAGGAAAAATAGCAGTCCTGTTGCCTTTTGAAGAAACTGACCCTCCATATTTGTTTGTGCATGTGCGTGTATCATTAATTCATGTATCATAGAGTTTCACAACATGTTCTCTAACCACATCCTTATGCACTCCTTCTCCCCCTTGGACACAGCTCAGCTCCATTTTCCTACTCCTTCTCCCTTCAATCATACATTCCAGCCTTTGCCTTGTTTCTATGAGGATGAAATGACTACTGTACTCCAGTTGATTTAGCTCTCCCAAACTCTGTGGCATAGTTAGACTATACACTTCATGGAGATCTAATAGTGTCTTATGA
>BHFT01011022.1:17500-20858 GCA_004320025.1 Laticauda laticaudata
ACTGGCTTCATTAAATGTGTGGTTCTAAAAGATAATCTGGCTTGTTTAGTTAGTGTGTTATGAACCTGATCAATTTGGTTTGTAAGGCTTAGCATTATTTTGAGTCAAGCTACTTTGGGTTGTTTAATAACTGTGGTTTTGCACTATGTGTGTGAATGCAAAGGACAAAGATAATTGTGCTATAAAATATAGCTGGTCCTTGACTTACGACCACAACTGAGCCCCGGATTTCTGTTGCTAAGCAAGACATTTGCTAAGGGCGTATTGCCCCATTTTATGACCTTTCTCGCCACAATTGTTAATTGAATCCCTGCAATTGTTAAATTAGTAACATGGTTATGAAGTGAATCTCGCTTCCCTGTTACTTGGCTTGTCAGAAGATCGCAAAAGGGGATCACATGATCCCAGGACACTGCAAAGGTGATAAATATGAATCAGTGGCCAAGCACCTAAATTTTGATGATGTGCCCATTAGGAAGTTGCAATGATCATAAGTGTTAAAGACGGTCATCAGTCACTTTTTTCAGCACCATTATAAGTTAGAACAGTCACTAAATGAAATGTTGTAAGTCGAGGGCTACCTGCAATTCCCTTTAGAGAATTTGAAAGGCACACTTTTCATGAATTGAAGCTGGAGAACCTCTTCCTCTTCCAAGTCTACCACCTCTTCATACTTATCCTTCACTATCAACTACCACAACAATATTATCATTAGCAATTGTTTATACAGTAAGTAGGAAAAGTAAAAGAGGCCTTGTAGAGGAAGCCAAAAGCATACTATCCAGCCCACAGTGCCAATCAGAGTTCACAAGCAGAATATAAAGGTAATAGTATCCTCCTATTAATTTTCAGAACCTTCCTCATTTCAATCCTAGAGGTTCTATTTGTTGAGTGGAATGGAATGGAATGGAATGGAATAGAATAGAATAGAATAGAATAGAATAGAATAGAACAGAATAGAACAGAATNGAACAGAATAGAACAGAATAGAATTATTTTGTCCCAGTGCATAAGCTCCCAGTGTACATACAAACAACAAGTGATAAATCATGATCGTAAACATAAAGTACAATCATTATAAATCATACAGTAACATACAACATTCAGTGATAGGCACAGGATACTAAACAAGCAATTAATATAAATCATAGGATACAAACAACAAAGTTATAGTTCTAAGAAGCTAAGGAAATAGGTAATAGGACAGGTGAGAAGGATAATAGTCACACAGCCCTACCAGGTGGTTTGACATCCCAAGGCATAAGACAGGGTTGTGGGAATTAGTTGTTTAGCAGAGTGATGGCATGGGGGGAAAACTGTCCTTGTGTCTAGTTGTTTTGGTGTGCAGCATAGTCTTGAGGGAAGAAGCTGAAATAGTTTATGTACAGGATGTGAGAGGTCTGTAGATATTTTTACAACCCTCTTTCAAGAGCATTTTGCAAATCTGGATATAACTATTTACAGGATATCTTATTTCTCTGGATGTGGCAATGCAGTTCTTAGAGTTTAGACAAATCACAATCTGTACTTTCTTGAGGTACAATTTAAGATATGCAGTCTGAAAGAAAGTACACATTTAACTGTATACTGAAAAGAAAATATATTTCAGTTCTATTTGAGAGAAAAGATATACAGATGACAGCTGGACAGACTGACACAGTTCTGAGGTTATGTTTTTTTTAAAAACTGCCAATGAACATGGAGAAGCAAAGGAATTACACATGAAATGTTTCAAAATAATGTAGATGCGAAAGAATGTAATTCTACTATTGTCATAGCCCAGCTATGGTATATGGATTGTTAATCAACGTGGTACTGTGAGAATGGGAGACAAATTTATTTACATTTCTTTTCAGAAAAACAGAAAATATTTTTTTCCTTAAGAGATGTTTACTTTTGAATACGAAATAACTCACATACAGTATTGAGTTTCTCTACAAGTGAATGGGATATTCCCAGAGCATTAACTTATGCAGAGGCAATACAAGGCCCAAATCTTTCTGCTCTGTTTATCAAAAGAGACTGAATATTCCAATCACATCAACATCAGGAGAATCCTTCAAACATTCAGGACTCCAAAGAGGCTTCCTTTATTTAATTCTTGTATTTCTTACAACCCTGAGGAAGGTTTCTCACATGTGGAACTGGGATGTTGGGGGGATTACAAAATACTCAATCAAAATGTTTTTCATCACTGAAATCATCACTCATTAATATGAGCCAGCAGTGTGCAGCCACAGCCAAAAAGGCTAACACAATCATGGGTTGTATAAACAGAGGCATTGACTCAAGATCACATGAAGTACTAGTACCGCTTTATAAAACTCTAGTAAGACCACAGCTGGAATACTGCAACCAATCCTGGTCACCACACTACAAAAAAGTTGTTGAGTCTTTGGAAGAAGTTCAGAGAAGAGTAACTAAGATGATTGAAGGTCTGAAGACAAAAACATATGAAGAATGGCTGCAGGTTTAGGGTTTGGCTAGTCTAAAGAAAAGAAGAACTAGGGGTGACATGATAGCAGTATACCAGTATTTGAGGGACTGCCACAAAGAAGAGTGGGTCAAATAATTCTCCAAAGGACCAGAGGGTAGGACAAGAAACGATGGCTGGAAACTGACCAAAGAGAGAAGCAACCTGGAATTAAGGAGAAACTTCCTAACAGTGAGGACAATTAACTGATGGAACAGCTTGCCTCCAGAAATCGTGGGCACTCCATCACTGGAGGTTTTTAAGAAGAGACTAGATAGTTACTTGTCTGAAATAGTATAGGTTCTCCTGCTTGAGCAGGAGGCTGGACTAGAAGACCTCCAAGGTCCCTTCCAGTTCGTTCTATTCTATTCTATTCTATTCTATTCTATTCTATTCTATTCTATTCTATTCTATTCTATTCTACTCACTGATTTTTCTTTTTGACCTCTAAGGCTGGCATGCAGAACTGGAAATATAGAAATAATATTTCCTATTTCACCCCTTCACATAATTGGGAGATTTTCTGAAGAATATTCACAAAAATCAATGATTGGATTCTATTCATAGGGAATGATATAATATTTGCCATGTGCAAGAATGCTTTTCAAATTGCACGATTTATGGATAATTCAGTTGATTAATACCACAGGGCCAGGTTTTCTAGACATGCCTTTGCCTTTGGCATATTTTGGTCAAATTACCCTTCCAAAGTTCACTGCTTTTCGAGCTTTAGACCAGGAGTGGCCTTGGGAGGCACTTATCATCTGGGAGGAGTTTAAAGGCAGCAATGGATAAGATGAGGTTGTAAATAAAGCCCCTGTCACACAGCACCAACGGATGGAAAGAGGATGTAAAACGGAGAGAAACACTTGCCATCCATTGGTT
>BHFT01011025.1:0-20128 GCA_004320025.1 Laticauda laticaudata
CCTCCACAAACACGAGAAATAATAAAACAAACTCTAACAACAATTCACCAACCAACACCACTAGTAGAACCGCTAAGGAATCACAATCACATACCTGTAAAAGACCGGAAGAAGGGAACCGGCAGCAGAAAATCAACATGAAACCACTCCTGGTGGGAGCAGCCAAGCCAACTCTACCAGCCCGAATAGACCAGGTGGGAGAGGCATGGCTGACTCTACCTTCCAGGAGGTTCCATGGAGAAGGACGAGAGAAACAGCAAACCCATCCGAACAGTCCAAAGACAAGACCACTACTGAATTGCGCAGGTCCAGTAGAAACCATAAGAGCCTCGCCTATTTACATGACTACATTAGCTAGGGAAGCCTGATTGGTTGGACTGGACCAAGTGGGGAGGGGTGTTATATATTTGAATGGTTCGTTTTGATTGGTCCGCCTGACGGCAGGAATTTTAAAGAGCCGTCATTGGGCGCGAGCCGCGAGCAGCCACTATAAAAGAGGCTGCCACAGCTTCACTAGAGAGCAGTCACAAAGAGATAAATAAAAGAGCTGAAGTATCACGGGGTCTCGAGTCATTCATTCCCACAACAGAACAATAACTATGTTTATACTTATACCTATTATCTTGTAAGCGATTGACAAATAATTAAATAATTAAATAAATAATTTCTAGTTTAGTTCAGTCCCCACACACTCCTATCCAATCCCTATATCAGATCAGACCAAGCACATGTGCCACCCAGAGGTGGTATTCAGCAGGTTCTGATCAATTCGGGAGAACTGGTGGTAAATATTTTGAGTAGTTCGAAGAACTGGCAAATACCACTTCTGACTGGCCCTGCCCCCATCTATTCTCTGCCTCCTGAGTCCCAGCTGATTGGCTGGGTCTTCTTTTATTGCATTGCACAGGAGAACAGAGCTGGAAAGCAGGTTAGTAGGATGGGGAGGGAATGGGATTTTGCAGTATCCTTCTCCTGCCACGCCCACTAAGCCATGCCACACACACCAAGCCACACCCACAGAATTGGTACTAAAAATATTTGAATCCCACCATTGGTGCTCCTCATTAAAATTAGTAAAAAATGTAGCTTGAAGTTCATTTATTAAACAATTAAACAAACCAAAAACAATTAACTAGCAAAACAGGAGAAAAAGCAGGCAAAACAGAGGAAACAGAGACATGAACACCAGGCAAGAAATAAGAGAGGGGATTTAACAACAGCAATCTAACACGAGCTATCTATATAAAAGAGGATTTCAAGACAGCAATCTAATGCTGTCTATCTATATAAAAGTACAGAACTTTTGAAAGCCCCTGGAATCAATATTGTGAACAATTACCATGGATATTCCCAAAGGGACTTTCCTTATTTCCCACCTTTACATTTTAATGTACACAACAGCAGCAAGAGAACAAGAGATGGAAGGTAGGAATCAGATTTTCGCTTCTCTGTTCTGTACCATGAAGAAAACCATCTGGTGGCCGGGGATGAGAGAGAGAGAGAGAAAGAGAGAGAGAGAGAGAGAGACTAAAATAAGAAGACTGTGCACATTATGTGCAGCTATATATCTTCTCCATGGGAAGGAGCAATCCCTGTTCTGTACCATATTGATGAAATTGGGTCTGAGATTTTTCAAAAGTTGTTTTTCTAAATAAAGCCAAGAGCAGGCCTCTTCCAACTACTGAAGTAAATGTTTCAATAGAACATTTGGCAGATAAACCTTCTAAAGGGGGCATGTAAAAATCCAGTGACATAATTTTATTCCCTTGCAAATACTGTAAATAGGCAAGCTACAGTAGTCTTGGCCAAAAAAAAATCTGAGTAGGACATCATTTGGATATTTCACATATGTCACACACACACACACACAGAGAGAGAGAGAGAGAGAGAGAGAGACTCATTGAGAAGCATCAAGACTATAAGCCATAAGGAAAATAAGAAATCAAAAGAACTTGCTTCCTCTTGAAGATCCACAGTTGCTAAAAGATTTTTTTAAATTGTCTAGTATGTTTAAACTGAGATCCTGCAAGGTGGCATCCTATAAATGGAACACTGTTTTTTGTCTATTACATGACATTTGTGTCACCCAACTTAGTTTCCTTCATGCAATCATAACTGGTGAGAAGAATAGAGATCTTCTTCCCATTGTCGGCATGTTGTGATTTGTGTCTGTACGTGTGCATGTATATCTCTCTCCATATATATTCCTCATATGTTGGGAGGATTAAAATCTGCACAAGGACACGATGAGGGCATATGCTGTTACCTTTCCTCCCCTTCATTACTCCTAATCTTCCTATATTGACAGGAAATGTCTGTAGAGAGAGTGTAACTAGATTTCATGGAGTGATTGCAACTCTCCACCCAAGTTCAAATCTTAATTTTGCTGAACTCATGCTCCTGGAGCAGATTGTACATAAATATGTTTCACTTAAATATGGTTACATCTTCCCTACAGGCAGCCCATTATACCCTTATCATTCATTTTTAAAATCACATTTCTCTGTGATTTTTCAGAGTGCAACTATGATGTAACCCAAAGTTAGGACAAATGTTTACATTTTTGTTTCCCAGTGGAACAGAACAGGATATTAAATTGTCACAAGCTCATTAAAATAGCCAGAAACTAAACCTAGTTTTGTTTTGTTTTCAAAAAGATGCCATCAAAACTCAGGAGAAAATTATAATGCTTTATCCGGCAAATTTCCTGCCAAATTTCAGCAGGGTGATTTTGCTTTGATTTTATCAAGTTATGCATGCTAACCAAAGATACCAAAGCATCAGGTGGCCCAGGAGGCTAAAAACCTAGTACTTTACACTAAATACATCACTTTTGGAGGGGAAGTTTGCAGGGTGGGTGGGTGTTGATGGTGTGTGTATAGGAATAGCACTTAGACTTAGTGTTCCATAGTGCTTTTCAGCATTCCCTGAGCTCAGAGGTGGTATTCAGCAGGTTCTGACAAGTTCTAGCAGAGAACTTGTCTCTGTAGCAGAAATGTTGAGTAATTCAGAGAACCAGGAAATACCACCTCTGACTGGCCCCGCCCCCATCTATTCTCTGCCTCCCGAGTCCCAGCTGATGGGCTGGGTCTTCTTTTGTTGCCCTGCACAGAAGAACAGAGCTGGAAAGTAGGTTAGTGGGGTGGGGAGGGAATGGGATTTTGCAGTAACCTTCCCCTGCCACACCCACCAAGCCACACCATGCCCACCAAGCCATGCCCACAGAACTGGTAGAAAAAGATTTTGAATCCCACCACTGCCTGATTGGTTTACAAATGTCAGCATATTGCCCCCAACAATCTGGGTCCTCATTTTACCGACCTCAGAAGGATGGTCAACCTTGAGCCCCATCAGGATGGAACGCCAGACTGTGGATAGAGTTAGCCTGTAATACTGCATTTTAATGATTATGCCAAGGCTACTATATATATCAGGTGTGGGTAGTTTGTTGTCTGCCAGGCCTTCTTCAAGTACAGATTAGTGGAAGCTGAATTTGAACGTTTTCATTTCCACTATCCCTTTCCCAAAAAATAAAAGTCCAATTAGTAGATTTAGCAACCTGATTAATTTTAATTGCTTGCTCCAGGACTCAGGGGTTGTTTAGAAAATCTAAAAGACTATAATTTGAGTTGGTTTCTTTTTTACATAGGACTTGACATTAAGAGATCTCTTGACAGCCTTGATTAAGTTGTCACCAAAATTTGAACTAAAATTGGATGTTGAAAAATTAAAGGGTACCACACTGATTCTATTGATGCTTATGTAACTGGGTGCTAGCGATACTATTTTAGAGCTTTTTTTTTCATCCTATGAATAGCGAGCTACATTATGGCTTCTTTCATTTATTCTAATTTTATTGAAATTGTCTTATCCTTTTCAACCAACTTCTTTTTCTCAGTCATTTGGTCCTATGTGTCTTTAGAAAATTGTAGCCACTGCAAAGATCAGTTGTCAGGCTTTTCTTGGCCAACACTGGAGAAAGAAGCTTCACAGGCAGTAATTCAAAGGCAACTCTCTTGGAGAAGTTATGAGTATTGCAAAAATTAAAAAAGACCATTAAAGAAAAATGCCAACTATAAAACACAAGCCCTATTTAGAGTGGAAACAAGATTCAATTTTTTAACTTCTTTATTCTCCCCTTTTCAGCAGGAAGAATGGTTTGCATCTGTACAGACTCCGATTGCTTCTGATTTTCCAGATCTTCTGCATACTACAGGAATCTGATGATATAGGTAGCATTAAAGTAATGTCTATAAAGAAAATAAAAAAAATCTCACACCAGTGTTAAGGGGAGTAAGGATTTAATACATACTGTGTTGAACCTTGGCATATCATACATCTATGCTGGAGAACCAAATAAGATAGTCAAATTATCCAATAGCCTATAGTCATATTTACTGTTCAGTTTAATTGTTAGGGTGGACAGTGGGGTTGCTCAGCAGTTAAGATGCTGATCTTGTCGGCTAAAAAACCAACAGTCTGAGTTCAAGAACCAAACGTCATATGATGGGATGAGCACCCATCTTTACCTAGCTCCTGCCCACCTAGCAGTTTGAAAGCATGCAAACGGGGGTGGGATTCAGCTGGTTCGGGCCAGTCAGGCTGAATCGGATGTTAAATTTACATCTGGTTCACCAAACCAGTAGTTGAACCGACCAGCTGGCCCTGCTCACCCCACCCCGCTCCTCCCAGGAGTCTCCCTGCAGCTCGTTTTTGATGCAGGTCAGTTCAGGGTCCATGTGGAGACTCTGGGAGGGTGAAAAATGCCCTTCCCTGAAGTTTCAGTAGTCCAGGAACAGGACTGTTTCTGGCTTCCGGAGCCCGGGGGAGCCCGTTTTCACCCTCCCAGAGGTCCGATGGAAGCCTCCAGACTCTGGGAAAAGTGAAAAACAGCCCTCCCAGAAATTTCAGTAAGCCACGCCCACTATGGCTACGCTCACTCAGCAACTGAGCAGAGAACTGGTTGTTGGGATTTTTGAATCCCACCCTTGCATGCAAATGTGAGTAGATAAATAGATACCACTTTGGTGAGGAAGAAACAGTGCTTCATACTGGCCACAAGACTGTGGAAATGGCTTCAGACACAGAGTCATGGCTTTGAAACAGAGATGAGTGCCATACCCTATAGTCACCAATAAGTAGCGGATTAAAATATGCAGGGACTTTTTTCCTTTCCTAATAGTTAGGGTATTTATTGTGAATGACTTCTAAAAAGAGCCAATTGGCAGATACTACTCAAATCTGCCATCAAATCCAATTCCAGCTAAGTCATACACAGAAGGAGAATCATGCTGCATATTGCACAATAGCAACTACGTCCATTGATGAATAGAGAGGAGCACTTATCCATCTTTGGTCTTCCACATGAAATATGCATTCCCTATATTTCCTGAAGGCACATATCCTAAAATATATCTGCTTCCCTAGGTATATGCTCTCATTCAACCCTTGGCTTAAGTGTATACAATCACTTGGCAAATGAATGAAATTCTTAGAACTCACATTCAGTCCCTTGGTTATGTGTTGCCATTGCCTCCTCATTGCTTTCATACAGAACATGAATGTCATCCTGATCACACTGTATTCCCAGAGCAGGGAAAATGCTCTATGATAAACTGCATTTCTCCTTCTACCCACTGACCCCTTAGGAAGGAAAGAACTGGGGTCTAGTATATATTGCTTTCAAATTGACCCCTACTAGACCTGGGAAATTGTGTGTATGAGAGGGGGGAGGGAGGGAGAGTGTGTGTGTGTATGAACAGAATTTAATTATCATTTTATATTCCTTATAGTATCTTATATTATCAAGACAAACCATTTATAAATCTATATTTAATTATAAACCCAAAGAGAAACAGACCAAAACTGAACACGCATCCATATGCACAATGGCAGTTGACAGCAACGGGGACATGTTATTCTAATATATATTTCAGTGAGCTGAAATAGGAGAAAAGGGGGGATCACAAGCTTGTTTTGTTGCAGAGATAATTTCCCATAGATCACCCTCACTCAACCAAGAAATCAGTTTTCATGCCCTAATTTTAACAGTCCCATTTCAGGTGAGTTCCTTGAAATATATTGTTATCTTTTTAGATTTACGTGAGTAAACACTGTTCTAGTCATACTGATGATGGGTCCCTGATCTCTTAGAGTATGTATTTATTTGTAACCAATCAAAAGGGTTACAACCCTCCTTTCTGATCAGCTATCAGCATATCTAATGTTGAATTATTGTTTGAAGGCTGAAAGTTTAATGGGTCAATTGAACACTTATTTTAAAAAAGGCACTAATTGGCTTAGCAGAAACCAGGAACAAGGCTGGCTTTTTGTGCTAAGCTCATTCTTATCAATTTGGTAGTGCTGACAGCAAAAGATGATTTGAGGCAGAAAACACTATTAATCATAGCAGTTGCTGCTTTCACAAACAGGAAAGACCCACCAGAAATAACTATCTCAGGAGGGGAGGGAACCTGAAAAATATTGTGATTTCTTTATTTGTATATGATGGAGGTTGATAACTATGCCCAGCCAAATGTCAACATGTGATTTATTTTATTTTATGTTATCTGGAATATTCCTCCCCCCGCTTTTGGAAATATTCTCATTTTGTTTGCTGCTGAAATTGCTTTGTTGACAAACACATAGGGAAAAGAGCAAGTGGAGTCAGGCAAAGATTGTAGGAGACATTTCTCTCACAATGTCCATAAAAGTTCATTTAAACTACAAAAAATCACACAATTCCATTGAAGCATAGATTATTATAGTACCGGAGGCAGCAAAGGTGAAACCTTAAGTGGGCAGGGATACAATCTCTCCATGTAGAGCTATGCAGATTAGTTATACAGCTGATTGGATAAAACAAGGTAATTGATTAGATTTGACTGGATATAGCATCCTCTTATAAATCAGTGAGGTCAGGTATGGAGTAGGTACTATGAAGTAATGGTTGTACTACAAAAGCAACAATATGCTGAAAAAATAAACAGAGTATTGTGGGAACTCTGTTGCTTTTCAGAGAGGTGCAATTGTGGGATCCATCGGTTGGAAGTTATAACCCACGCTGCAAGGGTGGGATCCAACAGGGTTAACTACCAGTTCTGTCATTTATGAGGTTCAGTGATTTACAATGTAAATTCCCTGCCGGCGCGCACCTATAAGTTGTCATCAGCCTGGTGCCTGGACAGCTGAGCAGCGCTGCATGCCAAGAAGCAGCCTTTGAAAAGCCCCTTTTTCCTGCTTTTTTTAACTGCAGCTGTGCCTCGCATGGCAGCTGAAGTTGAAAAAAATCAGGAAATAAAGGTCAGGTAAGAGCCCGGGTGGGCAGGTAGGCAAAACCGGTTCTATGTCTACTGCTCTTCAGAGCTACTGGTTCTACAGAGGTGGACAGAACTGGTAGAAACCCATCCCTGCCACCCCCCTCCTAGAAAAATGAAATACTTTAGGATATATTAAAAAGGCAGAATATTTCCACTAAAAGAGAAGAAGAAAACAGAGGCAGGAACTCACCCCCACCTTTGTTAATGGGCAGGCCATTAAGGCCTGGGCCAGACTATTCTACATAACAAAGCCCTCTACCCATCTCACCACATGGCCTGGGAAGATTACATGAGCCAGCCCTCAGGTGAAGCCATGTAACCAGGCAAAGCCTACAAAGTTAACTAAGACCCTGCCCCTGGGAGTCTGACAGCCAATGGGATACATTTCTTACACAGGAACAGGAAACACTAAGGTGGGACCCAACAGAGGGTATAAAACAATTGCACTCTCAGCATCTTGCCTCTTCTTTTCCATCAACCAACATCTTGAAGCATGTGATCATCCTTTTCACTTTGGAGCTCCAAGCCATTTGGTTCTGTTCAACATTCGACCATCTTTCCAAGCAGTCACCATGTTTCCTGTGTCTTTTTCCCCACTTTGAACTGAACCCAGAAGGAAATTTATCCAACACATCTTAAACTAGCTTTGATTCCACAGAACCTATGCTCACCTCCTAATATCTTCTCCCAACTTTATCAACTTTCTTTAACCAATGTCCCAACCAATGCCATATTTTCTTGTTACACAATGTCCTTTCCAACCTGGTTGCACCAGATTATCAAATCTTTTGAGTCCCAAAGATTTTTTTTTTCCAAAAAAGGCAACTGGACTTTGTTTTTCCTTGAAGACGTTTCACTTCTCATCCAAGAAGCCAGAACTGAGACAAGCTTCTTGGATGAGAAGCGAAACTTCTTCAAGGAAAAACAGTTACCTTTTGAAAAAGCACCTTTGAGACAACCATGGTCGAAATAACTAAGGATCTCCATAGCCAAATCTTTTGAGATTTTACCAATTTCACACCAGCGATTTCAGACTTCAGGGATTTCAGGCGACCTCAAAGAACTTAAATGCTTGGGCATCTTGCCCAATTTCAGCTATTTTATTTTATCATTCATTTTTATTTAATTTTGTAGGTGAAGAGAAAGTGTTCTAAGGTGCAACACATATGCTATGTGGATCAGAGGTGATATTCAGCAGGTTCTGACCAGTTCTGGAGAACTAGTAGTGGAAATTTTGAGTATTTTAGAGAATCAGCAAATCCCACCTCTGACTATTATAGCAAATATATATCAGCAAATCCCACCCCCATCTATTCTCTGCCTCCCGAGTCCCAGCTGATTGGCTGGGTCTTCTTTTGTTGCCCTGCACAGAAGCTGGAAAGCAGGTTAGTAGGGTGGGGAGGGAATGGAGATTTTGCAATATTCTTCCCCTGCCAGGCTCACCAAGCCACGCCATACCCACCAAGCCACGCCATACCCACCAAGCCATGCCCACAGAACCAGTAGTAAAAAAAATTTGAATCCCACCACTGATGTGGATGTCCCTTGAAAAAATGAAAGTGAGGTCGCGCAGTCTTCAAAAACAGATGGCAGCTCAGACATTTGGGTTTTTTTTTTAAACAAAGGTCCAATTCTGCATTTTACCCAGCTGGCCATCCTCCTTTTCTCATTCATTCAGAGAGGTGAAAAGCAGGAATGTCAAATCGATGCTTGTAGTAATAAAGAGGATAAGGACCAGTAAACTCAAATGTAATTCAGAGAAAGGAGGGATATTGTTATGGCTGCTGGCTGCTATATCCAACGGGTTGTGTTCAACCTGTTCTGGAAGATATAATACTCCCTCTAAGACAGGGGTGTCAAACTCACATCATCATGTGACATATCGGGACTTCCCACCCCTTTGCTAAACTGGGGTGGGCATGGCCAGTATGTGATGCATCCAACCCACAGGCTGGGAGTTTGACACCCCTGTTCTAAGAAATCGAGTTTATAATTTTTACTGATCCATCCTTGTCATCGGAAACAGACTATTTCAGTGACTAAGAATGACCAAGCATTTCAGCTTTCACCTTAATTCTGCATTTCAGAAATCATTAAGGACTCTCACAAACCTGCTCAAAATTCATCTTCTAAAATCCTATTGTAGATCAGGCTGTTATCTAAACAGGAACCCAAATTAATCTTTTAACTTTTCAGAGTATCCTTGCTGCATTGCTGAGATATCTGAAAAGCAACCAGGGAATTCCAACCCTTTCCTATGTGCCCAAAGTGTCAGGAAAGCTGGGGAAGTGGGGGGGGGGGGGGGTGTNGGGGGGGGGGGAGGATGTCATTCTGGCTCATATAGATACAGATTAACAGAGTTGGAAGGGACCTTGAAAGTCATCTAGTCCAACCCCCCACCCAAACAGGAGACCTTACATCAGGTGGAAGTCCAATCTCTTCTTAAAAGCATCCAGTGATGAAGATCTCATGACTTCTGAGGACAAGCTGTTCCATTGGTTGATTGTTCTCACTGTCAAGAAAATTTCTCCTTATTTCCAGGCTGAATCTCTCCTTGCTCAGTTTCCATCCATTACTCCTTGTCTGGCCTTCAGGTGCTTTGGAGAATAGCCTGATCCCCTCCTCTCTATGGCAGCCCCTCAAATATTGGAATATTTGTTATTACGTGTACTGTGTTCCAAAATAAAGAACAATCATTACCCCCAAATCTCTTTTCTACTATTTGGGTATGAAGGGGCAGTTGAAAACCTGGCACTGTCTTTCAGTTCAGTTCATGATTATCAAAACAAATCCATTCATTACCATCTGTTTCTTTACACAGGACATTGTAAGAAAAACACAGAGTGGAATGCATTGATAAACACATTGCCCATAAGTTGTGCAAACAGTCTTTAATTCCCTGATAAAATGGGACTGCTTGATAATCTTTCAGTTCTGAACATGATTCTTAGCCTAAACTTATAATCATGGCATCTATTGTGCTTAGCAAAAGCTCCAATTTTTTTGTGTCAGAAGATACCATTTCACTGTGTGGATCCTCAGAAGCATTTTTAAGGTGGCTTATGTTTATCCTCGGTGTCAGTGGAGAATTCTAGATGAGCACTATTTCCTACATAGGGAGAGAGAAGGGTGTACAAAACTTTGCAACCAGCCAGATTCCCATCCTGCCCTCCCTCCTTGGTGTCATGCCCCTGTCGAGTCTGAATCCAAGGAGGAAGATGAACAGCTGACAGGGAGTGGGAGTATGGCTCTGTTGGCTGTGGAGGAAACTGGGGAAGGGCAAACTCTGGCTGGGCAGAGCAGGGAAGAGGTAGAACAAGGGAGAGGGAGTTCAAAGGAAGACCAAGAACCACCTCTCTCATCCTAGGGCACACAGGGAGGAACGGAGAAGAGAGCAACGTGGTTGTGTGGCTTACGGGGGAGGAAAGGGCCCTGATGTTCTTCATTAGGCACACATGGGAAGAAGAGTTAAAGAGATGCAAGCTGAGAGTGTGGTTCTGGAACAAACGTGAAGCTTTATCTTGGTTTGACTGTGACAATCTGTGTTCTGATCCTCCCAACCAAGGTTGATTTAACTGTCATTCCTTCACGTCTGGAAATTCCTTCTCTTTGCCCTGCCAGATTAATTACTTCATCTTGCCTTGATTGGACTTTGGAGTTTAAAGTTTTGTTGACAACATTTTTGGACTTGAATCTCTGCAGCCAAAGCTGCTCCTGGGAGAGTTTTTTTCTCCCAGACCATGAAGGTACGCAGTGACATTGGGGGCAGAGTTGGAGTTAATAAAGGGATCCTACTGATTGCCTGACTGAATTGCCTTTGTGCCATGCCCCAGGTTCATCACACTTGGTTTCTTCTTGGTTGATTTCCTCTGTGATTTAAAACTATATATATATAGGGGGTGGGGAAGAGCAAGAGCTCAATAAGGGGGGAACTGGCCCTAGAGCAGTGGTATGCACACTGCTGATCTAAACATGGCTGAGGAAGCACTCTCTGCTTATCCAAAGGAGACAGTGATTTCTTTGAATGCAGGTATAGAGTCATCAAGGAAGCCAGCAATACATGGAGGGGGCTTCATTTCGGCAGTTCCTGAGTTCCTTGCGTATTTTCATGGCTGCTATGGCTACTGGCTTCTTTATGAGAGAGCTAAAACTGGAATGTGGCAATTTGTTTTGTTCGGAAAACACACGAGGTAAAACCGGTTCCAACAACAAAAGGCCTTTATTACACTCAGTCAGTAATAGGAACATTTGGCTGCAGCCGAGGCAGCCTTTTAACCAGACTGGCCTGCCTGCTTGTAGCCTATGGCATTTCCTTAAATTTGCCGCCTTTCAGCAGCTCTTTGGATTGGTTTTCCTAGTGAACCAATCCAATGCTTAGTTTTTCTTGCCAATCAGATTTTGTAGATTTGAAGTCACATTACATATAGAACACCTCTCCCCTCTAGTAAGTCCTACGTGGTGATGTAGTCCTTCCAGGTAGGTGGAGCTTTCGGACTCGACTGGACCTGTGGCGTTCTTCTTAACGCGACTTCGACGGTTCGGATGGGTCTGCCTGTGTCTTCCGTCCTTCTCTCCTGGAACCGTCGGAAAAGGGTGAGTCAGCCATTTTACCGCCGCCTGAGTTGCTTAGGCCGCGGTTTGCCGCTACCCTCCGTTTCCTCCGGGCAGGTCCGAGCTGGCCCTGGCTGGCCCCTTCCGATGGGCTCTTCACACAAGTCCTCCTCCAACAATGAGTCTTTTATTTTGCGCTTTTTTGAATTATATGTTTTCATTGCTTTGGTTTTAAAATGGTTCTTTATTTACTTCTCGCCTTTTCCCCCGCCACCTGTTTGCAATTCGTCGGTTTTGTCGGCGAATGGTTGTAATGTCTGTGTTCTTCTATAATCCGGGATTCGAAAGCTGTGGTCTATGTGGGCGCTCCATTCCCTGCCATCCCTCTACGTTAAACGGTAGGATTTGGGGCCTGTTGATTGAGTAATCTTGTCCCTGGTAGCCACAACGGTTCCCCTGTGAAATTTTTAGCGTATACCAAATCGCTCATTCCGAATTGTCCTAACCCCTAGTAGAGGAGTCAGGGGGGTTTTCCTGGAGTAAAATTTGGGTGTAAGTCTATCAAGGTGTGAATCTTAACTTACGCCCCATAAGTATTCTGCTGGGACTTTTGGTTACGGAACTGCGCGTTATGTGCTGGAGTGTGAGCAAACGGTTTACTTTCTGTTGACATGTCCGGCGTGCCATTCTTTCTAACCTTCCTTATAAACTGACCATTCTCTCAGCCCCTGCCGTTCCGCAGCTGGGTGGGGACCGGCGCAGGTTAGGGCAATGTCTTAGGCAAGGGAGGCCCTAGGTATTGCTCAAAATGTAGCTGGTTAGCTGTGGTCCATTATCGGAGACAAGAACGTCCCGGTAGACCATGGGGTGGCAAAAAGGTTTGTCCCAGTTTTTTTAATTACAGTTTCCTGTTGTCGTTGAAAATGCAATAACTTTTACTCAAGCCAATTAGAGTAGGCATGAATGACAATCAGAAAGGTATTCCCTTGGTAGGGACCCGCGAAGTCAACTGTGAAATTCTTGACCAAGGTCCCCGAGGGGTTTCCCAGTACTCAACGGGTGCTTTTGGTGGGGACGGTCCTAATTCCCCTGGCATTTGTTGCACGAGCTTACCAATACTCTATGTCATTTATCAATAAACCCGGCCACCACACATAACTTCTGCAAGGCTTTTCATCTTAACTATCCCGGGTGCCCTTCATGTAACAACCTAAGTACCCTGGTTGTAATTTGGTTGGAATGACCACCCGATCACCCAACAAACAAACAACCCTTTGAATCGAGAAGTTCAGTCTTCCTGGAACCGGAAAGGTTTAAAGCTTTCAGTTTTTGGGTTCCTCTCCGGCCAGCCTTTACTACCCAGCTAAGAACGGGGCAGTCAATGAGTCTTTCACGGTGGCTCTGGCGACATCAATAAGCTGAAAATGGTAGATCGGGGCAAGTCTCAATTTGTAGTGTTGTCATTTGCTGGTGCCGGTGTTCAATACATTGCTGGTAAGGGTGCTCTGCTCAAGCGTCCGCATGGGAGATTTGTTTTTCCCTGGGGCGATGTGTCAGAGTGTAGGAATAGGCTGCAGGAACTCTGACCACAGTCATTCTTGGGGACAGTAATATTAGGCGTTGCTTGTTTCCCGCAAAGATCCCACATAACGGTTTTTGAATCCGTTATTGATTTTGAAAAGTCCGCCACCGTACAAGTATTCGTGGAAGCGTTTTACTCCAGCGACTATTGCTAGGAGCTTCCCTGTCCGTTTGCTTGTTAATTTTCTCGGTTTTTGGATAGAGTCCTAGAATAATATGCGACGGGTGCTTCTCTGGCATCAGGAAGTTGGTGGCTCAGGATGGCACCAGCTCCGTATGGTGATGGCGTCGCAGGTCACTCTTAATGGCAGTGTTGTTGCTAAAATTGGTGAGAACGTTTGTTGATGTTAGCAAGCTTTTAAATATTTTGGAAGGCTTTTTTTTTCTTTGTGACCCCAAGTCCAATTGGCCCCTTCTTGTCTACAACGGTGCAACGGTTCTGGCTATAGTGGCCTTAGTTTGGGCAGGAACCATTATTAGAAATTAAAATTAGTCCTAAAAAATGCTTGTAGTTCGGTTTTGTTTCCCTTGGTTCAGGTGCTTTCTCTGATTGCTTTAAAACTTTTTTGTCTGTGGGGTGCATACCCTCTCCGTTATTGAATAGCCCAGGATGTCGACGCTATTCCTTATTAGGCAGCACTTTTCTCTTTTTAACCATGAGCCAGATTCCCTAAGACTTTGGTTTAATAACTTCTTTGAGTCTGTTTCTTAATTTAGTTCGTATTGGCCGAGATTAGACGTCGTCGAAATAGGGACGACTCCTGTATGCCAATTTAGGAGGCGTTCCATCAAACTCTGGAAAAACGCCTGGGCCAGCTTACTCCAAATTGGAGTCGGTGACATTTGAATGCACCCTTATGGGTGACTAATAGGTCTGTGCTTCTGCTGTTTCTGTCCACTGGGAGTTGTTGATAGGGTTTGCCAAGTCGAGTTTAGCAAAACTTTGCCCTTTCCCAGAGAGTGAGCAAATGCTGACTACTGGCACCGGGTATGCGCTTGGTTGTAAAGCGTGCCTCAGGTAGCCTTAATAGTCACCACAGATTTAATGACCCGTCAGTTTATGGTGTGACCAATAGGCGTATTCCCATTGGCACGGTCCAACAGGTTCTAGCACCGGCGCGCGAGGTTTGTCTAGCTTGTTCCTCTATCTTTCTATCTATATATATCTTCCGCCTGGCTTTTATTCTTCTGGGCTATTGGGGTCTAGACTAAAAGAAAATGGGATTTCCCTGATACTTGCCAAGTGAGCCGCAAAACGTCCTGGAATTCATGGATGAGGTCGTCTTCCCAGCCGGTTGTAAGTCACTCCGATCCGATCCTATCATCCCGATCCCAATGGCGCGAACCCATTCGATGCCCAGGATCTCGGTCCTGTTTTTCGGTCGACTATAGTCAGCGGCAGCATTTTGATGTTGTTGTTTTTTTTTTTTTTTTATAAAGAATTTTATTAATTTTAACGAAACAACATATACAAACAAAAACAAAACATAAGAAAACATAAAAATATCTTTTTGGACGGCAGTTTGATCCGTCGAGTACATCTTTTTGTACAGACATAAATTCAGTTCGGTTAACTTTTATATATATGCATTCCATGTTCTTATTTGCATTTTGATGTGTTGTTTATAGGCGACCCGAAAATGTCCCATGCCGACTACAGGGATTCGGTTTCCCTGGTAGTCTTTTGAGGATAGAGGTTGCTTTTGTAATTCTTCGTTTTGATGTCTGGACTTAGCTGTTTTTATTGTGTTCCCAGGAACCATAGAAAAGAAGGAACGCCTGAGTCACTTCATCTTGCAGGGCTTCCCTTTCGATTTTTAACAGTAATTTTAACTTCTTCCACTCTCCGTCTGAGCGCTCTCTATAGTGACAGTTTGGTGTGTATTGGCTTTTCTCTTGTTGCCACTTTCTCTCAGCTCGTTTAGCTCAGCTGTATTGGGGAATTTCGCGTCCTCGTAGGGCTAAATAGCTTCTCTTGTTTTTGCAGACCTTTTCGACTATGCCCTCGTTTCCTGCAATGCCTTGCAGATAAGCCGTCGAGGAAATCTGCAGTTCGGCTCGGGCATGGTTTCCTCCGCATGCGCCGGCATTCCCGCCAATTCCTTTTTTTCGCGCTCTTTTTTGTTTGCGAATAAACGGTGGATTCTCGTCGTCTTCTTTGCTGCGACTTCGATTGCCTCTCCCGACTCTTCATAGTGGAAGGTGGTGTAGCTGCTTTCTGTCTTGGCTGGGGTGTTTGTTCCTGTGTGTGTATCTTCTTCATACTCGCCGTGCTTCGCGCGAAAAAAATTAGGCTTCTACGTGATGTTGGGCTTGTGAGTAATTTACTCTGTGCATTAGAAGTCCTTAGCCCCAAAAGCACGCGATCTCTCCATCCGCTTCATCCGCCATGTTCAGAAATCAACACTCACCACCCCTATTCGCCCTCAAAGCAGCACGAAATTCGGCAACGATCTCTCTCTCCTGGTTCTGTGTAAAATTTGTGTCCGGCTTTATTAGATTTGACACCACCGGCGTAGTGTGCTTTAGAATCTTTGCACATTCCTGGCCACGTTAGTTGCTTAACGTCTCGGGGCTTCGCAATGGCCTTTGCCATCTTGACACCGTTGGTCGGCGTGGGTTAGGAACACAGTTCGCTTGCGCTTGCTCTGAATGTCTTCCATTCATTGCTTCTCCAGATACATTTGGAAGGAATCTGTATATTGACTCCAATCCTCTTCGTTTAGGATTGAAGGGTGCGGGCGGTGCGTTGTTTCCAAGGCATCTCTGCTGGCGTCTGGGCTTCCTTACACCGGCGTGCTAGGTTTCGCGTTCCATGGACGATCCACCTTCGTCGCCAGTGTTTTGTTCGAAACCACCGAGTGTAGACGTTCTCAACAACAAAAGGCTTTATTTACAACTCAGTCATAACGAGTAGAACATTTTTTGGTTGCAAAGCCGGAGGCGCAAGCCTTTAACGGCGGCTGCCTGCTTGTAGCCTATGGCATTTCCGTTAAATTGTGCGCGCTTTTCAGCAGCTCTTTGGATTGGTTCTAGTGGAACCAATCCAAGTGCTGTAGTTTTCTTAGCCAATCAGATTTGTAGATTTGGAGTCAACCATTTACATATAGAACACAATTGATGTTCCGTCCTTATATGTTGCCTGTATTCAATGAAACAGAATGCCCACCACCAGTTGCTAGCCATCTTGTGAGTGACTGTGGCTTGGGGGAGGCTTATAAATTTCTATTGCCTCTCTTATCATTCTAGGGAAATCTCTGTTTCTAATTAATTAATAATTAATAGGCAGTTGCTAATTAAAAAAAATATCTGGAATGAGAAGCAATAGAAGTTTATAAACTCCCAGTAATATAAATCCTCTGTCCTCTACATAGGGGTTAGGAAGTGATCTGCTGTGAAGATGTGAGCAGCAGAGCAAGCAAAAGGCCATCGTGGATTCCTCACGGCCTCCTTCCAAGATTATTTTGATGATCTTTTCTGTTGATGTGACCTGATCTAATCATCCCCTTACAGATATTTCATCTAGATCAGGGGTGTCAAACTCAAGACCCGCAGGCCATATCTGGCCCACACAGTGCTTTGATCTGGCCTGTGATACTTCTGTCAATGAAAACGGAGCTCCCAAGCTCCGTTTTCATTGGCAGAGGGTTGCAGGAGGCCATCGCAGCCAAAAACGGAGCTTGGGAGCCCGTTTTCTTTGTGAGCCCATTTTCTACCACAGGCACCCCCGACACAAGTGACATCAAGCTGGCCATGTCCACTCTTTACACACACACACACACACACACACACACACATACCGCCCCCCTGAGGTCAAACACAACTCTGATGCAGCCCTCAAATGAAATCGAATTTGACACCTCTGATCTAGATAATTTTTTTCACATGGGATTCCTTCAGCGACAAAACCCCAGTTCATTGTTTTTACTACCCAATTATTCTGCCTTTAAAATATATATATTGAACCATTTGTAAGAAACACAGTGCAAGGAGGAAGAATAATATTATTTAACCCAGTAGAGATATGTTTTTTTTGGAAAAAAAACAAACAAACAAGGCTGGAGGAGTTGATCTTAATTTGATGGCCAATTCTGTTTGCATTTGCACTTTTACAACTCAGTGGGTCAGAGGGTAAAATATAATCGGTGTCAAAGACTGCAGGCTCAAGAAGTTCACTGACACATATCAATCCATTTATTGATTCATGATGTCTGAAAATAATATTAGCTCTCTCTGGAAACAGCGGAGGCAGACATAACACCCTTACGACTTTGGAAGTATTACAAATGGCCAACAGGCAGCAAAAGAAAGCAATAGGAATCAAACCAATGAAATATCACTAAGGATTTAGACGTGTCATATAAGGGACAGGAGAATTTCACTGGCAAATTAAATGCTAACTCCAGACTGCATCATTTTCCTAAATGCCCCTCCAGCCCATGTAAGGTATTTCTTGGACATTTTGCACTGTTTAAGAGGGATAATAAACAAGAAGCTTAGCATCATGTAATAGCTAGCCAGTACTGGAAAATGAAGAAAATCAAGAAATAACAACAATAACAACAATAACAATAACAACAATGACAACAACAATGACAACAATAATGACAACAACGACAACGACAATGACAACGACAACAACAACAACAACAACAATAATAATAATAATAATAATAATAATAATAATAATAATAATAATAATAATAATAATAATAATAATAGCAGTATTGAGCCATAACAATGACCAAAAGGAAAGCAGACAAACCACAACTTTCTAGATTTATTTTTCTCTTTTTGACATTAATGTAATAAGTGCCTATCTAATTGATATGTATGGCATATAGAGATTCCATGATGTGTCAAGTGGGTGAATTTTCACCTGAATTTCTAATTTTGAATTTACTTGATTATTTCAGCCCAATCATCCAAATAATTTAACAGTGGTCCTAATTTCATTTATTTTGTAAACCTGTCAACCCTTCCAGATAGTCTAGATCAGGAAACCAAAAGCAGGGATACTAATACTACTTTTATTATAAGGTTAGAATAACACATTCTTGTAAGTCTGAATATAGTTCTTCCCTTCCTGCCTTCCAAGAGAACTAGGTAGGGTCAATTCTTCGATGATTTCCACACCCTGATTCCTTCTGTGGACTGAGGTGTCTGTTCTTTGACCATTATTTTGGTTGCAGCTCCCCCTCCTGCCTCTCAAGGTTATTCTCAATGAATAACAGTACAGACCCTTATTTTGTATGTTGGCCTTTCATTAGAGAGATTTTCCAGCACCATTAAGACTTTCTTAGCACCAGTTTTAGCCAAGTTGACCAAAGCGTCATATTAACAGAATGATTCAGCACCTTATCTCAAAGCTGAACTTTCCCATTATTTCCTTCTATTTTAATCCAGCACAATTTTCTGTTACATTCATTATTTATTGTTATTTAATTATATTAGGTGGATGTGAGGCATATGCAGTCCAGTGAAATATGAGTCTGAGTTGGAGGTTAGTCAAGGAGATCAACTGGTACAATAGTCAAATGATCTTTCTTTCTTTCTTTCTTTCTTTCTTTCTTTCTTTCTTTCTTTCTTTCTTTCTTTCTATCTTTTTCTTTCTTTTTTTCTTTCTTTTCTCTCTCTCTCTCTCTCTCTCTCTCTCTCTTCTTATTCTTGTTGGTCTTTTTCTGCTCTTCCTGCTCCCCCCTTTCTCTGAAATTCATATCCCTCCTTCCGACACTTTTCTTAGTTCCCCAGTCACAATTCCTGGCCCAGTACTCCTTCTCTTGCCATCCCATCACTTTCCTTGTCCTCATCTGTAATGGAAAGTGCAGATGACCTTGATGGATGAAGGGAAGAGGTACTGCCTTGAGGTACAATCAGACAAGAGAGAGGGGAGCACCCCAGTGCTTAATGATCAGAGAAACCTAGGGAGGACCCTAATAGTTCAAGGAGTTAAAAGTGGTGGTGGCAAGTCTGAACCTTCAGATTTGTAAGATTCTATTAATATAGCCTGACAACAAAGTAGAATTAGCTTATCTACTCATGTTTCCTATCTGGGAGGATTGATACTGCCTATTCTGCCATCTTTCTGCATTGGAGTTATACCTGTCCTGTAAGCTGTCTTAACTCCCCTTTCATACCTACACAACATGTTTATCTGGCCCTTAATTTTATATGCTCCTTTCATAACCCCCTGTAACTTCTTTCCCAGGTATTCCATTATCTTATACATTCCTTTCATGTTCCCCAGTTCATGAGATCTTGAAGCCTTCCTCCGCCTTTTCTTCTTGCTTGGCTATATCAGAATTTCAGCCAGCAGTCATCACTCAGATTTTCTTCTTGAGATATCTTTGAGGTAAAATGGGACCCAAAGGAACTGTGGGGAAATGAAGATGAGAGTAGCTGGGATCTGAATGTCACTATGAGGCAATTCCAGCCGACAAAGTGGGGAAGAGGCTATAAGCATCAGTGCCCACAGCTTGTTATTGCGATATCCAAATGATGAGACATACTTTGCAGCATCACAACACAAATTCTGCCCTTTAATAAATGCATCATGATATCACATGCAAGTATGTAAAGGCCCTGTCACACTGGCCGACAGATGCAAAACGTTTGTAAAAAGGACACAGTGGACAAGAAAAATGTTCCATCCGTTGTTATCCGCTCTCAAAAGTGCC
>BHFT01011028.1:0-20564 GCA_004320025.1 Laticauda laticaudata
AACAAAACTCAGTCCCAATGAACAAGCAGACCCCAGGCTCATAGCCATCAGAATGACAGACCTCATATTTGAAACCAGGGAAGCTGTGAGGACACCACTTCCTAACGAAGCCTGAGCGATGGCAGATGAGATTCCGTGCTGAAACGGAGCGAGTTGCTGCCGACTTTTACAGACTACAATGACGTTGGGATAATATTGCGCGCGAAAGGAGCTAAACACGTCTGACAACGACCCGGCCATGTGAGAGTACCCTAACGCGAAAGCTTGAAGAACAAGTACATATATAATATGACCGATGTATTTTTTATATATATGTATAGTGTGCCAGTTGGCTGATATTTTTATATTTTCTTTGAACTCTTTTATGCCTGAACTTTTGGAAGAGAGATTTTTGCCTCTTCCACAAAACTTTGTGTAACAGTTCTCTCTAAGTTGGCAGCAGTTGGTTCTTGCCTGATTTATAGCCCTTGTTGTTATTGATATCTGAATATGAGTCAGCAGTGTGATGTGCCTGCAAAAGACAATTTCAATTTTAGATGGCATCAATACAAATATAATTTTTAGTTCCAGGGAAACAATTGTTTTGATCAGGCCTTACCTTGAGTATTAGGTACAGTTCTGAACACAATCATTTAAGAAGGATTCAGAGAAATTAGAACTGGTTAAAGCTATGCCTCATGAAAAGATATTGTAGGCGTGACTCAGGTTTTGCCTTGAGAAAAGATAACTTAATGATAGCACTTTTCAAAGGCTTGAAAGGATGTCAAGTCCTCTCTTGTCTCAGGCTGCAGGATGTGGAATAATGGATTTAATTTTCAGGAAAGCAGAATCAGACTGAATGTTAGAAACAGGTTCCTCACAATAAGAGCAGTTTGACAGAAGAATCAATTACCCTGAAAATTGGTGGGCTTTCTTTCAATGAGCTGAAGTGGAGGATACAGAGCCATCACTCTGGAATGTTTTGGTTTGGATTTCTGCACTGAGTAGGGGGTTGAACTTCATGGCCTACTCTAAAATTCGAACTGTAAAATTCAACATAGGTTAGTGAAATGTTTAAAATGCTTTATTGTATCCTAGGAACTGTGGTGGTGCAGTGGTTAGAATGTAGTATTGCAGGCTAAGTCCTGACTGGCTCAAGGTTGACTCAGCCTTCCATCCTTCCGAGGTCAGTAAAATGAGGACACAGAGGAGGATGTGTTGAGGACAATATGCTGACTCTGTGAACTACTTAGAGAGTGCAGTAGAGCACTACGAAGCAGTATGTAAGTCTAAGTATTACTGTGATTGCTATTGCTATCCCATGATACACACATCCCTTCTTTTATTCCTCTTTTATAGGCCAGATCATGTAACTCAAGAGTAAAGTAGTTGTTTGCACACTAGTCCTGGCAATTGCCAGGACATGGCCCTGTATTTTCTTGGCAAGATTTCAGAAGTGGTTTGTCATTGCCTACTTTCTAGTACTGAGAAAAAAATAGCTGGTGCAAGGTTGCCCAGCTGGCTTTGTGCTAAAGATACAACTAGAACTCACAGTCTCCCAGTTTCTAGCCTGATGCCTACATCAGGTACAGAAACTGGCTATCTTATTTCCTCTTATATTTTTTCAGAAAATCTCGAGGGTGAAATATATCAGCTTTGGCTTAATTTCATATCCAGCACAGTTTTGTGATTATTCTGAGAAATGATGACTTTGATAACCCACTCAGGGTTTGAACCAGTTACTTTGCAGGTGTAACAAAAACTGTCAACATTTTATTACTCCCATCACTGAGATCTTCAATTTCATCATTCTGTTCTTGCTGAAAATGTAAGTATTGGAGTGTGCATGTCTGGGTGTAATGACATTGTCACTTATAAAATATAATATATCTTAATCACAGAATATGAGTGAGGAATACTTTTAAAAACTCTGTCATCCACATACTTAAATCAAATATAGATGATAATGTACTGTAGTGTAGTTTTTAGATATTCTCATTTCATAGAAAAACATTTTGAAGCTAGTTTGACATATTAAATCCAATCAACTGGAAAATGTTTGAACATTGCTTACCCTTCTTTTTTATATGAAAACAATAAAGGCTGCATATATTTTAACAAATATATTTAGATGAGCACAAGGTTTTTTTTTCCAGCTGGAGGCTACTGTCATATACTGCTGTTGTCAAACANATATTTTAACAAATATATTTAGATGAGCACAAGGTTTTTTTTTCCAACTGGAGGCTACTGTCATATACTGCTGTTGTCAAACAAACAAACAAAAAAACAACAACCCAGAAGCACAGTTACAAGATTCCTGCCTATTTCTTTAATTTCTTATATCTTCAAGAAGAAACCAAGATATTGTTCTCTGTCAGCTAAATGGATCTCAGCTCACTGATGAACAACAGGATTTTGCTATTTCATATCTTTTGCTGTTATGTAACAGAAAATCCCATAAACTCAGTATGTTCTTTCAAATAAGTTCATCATCTCATCTTCCTTCTTTAATGAGGCTGGAATAAAAGCTTCCTACAAGCTGAAGGATTGCTTGAGGAAGAGTAAGTTGCTTGTTATGAATCTAAACCCAATATCCTTGACAGCAACGCCTTTCTCCTGATTCACAGCACACAACAGAAGGATGGAATAGGGTTCTAATGCCAAACCTCATTATCCAAGGCTGGAGTTCTGTCTGTGACCTTGAAGGAGACAAAGCATCCTGTCAGTCAACAGGAATGTTGATTTACCACCACCTTATCAGGTACTTAGGAGCAACACAAGGAAGCAACAATCAACAACCTAATAGCCATCCATCAGCACCCTAATTAACAACTAAAAGATATACAAAAGAAGGCACCATATAAATACAACATGTAGAATATGTGCCCAGTGCACATATTCTGGAATATGTGCCCAGTGCACATATTCTGGAGTGGGAGAAGTTCCCTAATGATGCTTTCCAGCACGAGCCCAAAAGGTTTGGAAGAACAAACCTTTGATCGCGGTGACCGACTCAGATTGGACCCTGTAACATCCTGGGACACATATATTTGTCTTCATCCATGAGACAAACAAGCTTTTGTTCCCCAAGGCATTTCCTTAGGGATCAAAGGATTGCCTCTACATATGTTACTTTAGACTAAGAAGGTGGGCCAGACTAAATAAGCCAATGCCATGTGGGTCACAACTACTTTTATTATCCCAAAGTGCTTTTTTTCAAAAAGTACCTGGACTTTCTTGATTTTTGCTTGAAGATGTTTCGCTTCTCATTCAAGAAACTTCTTCAGTTCTGAATGAATGATGGAGAATGGAAGCCTCTCTTATCTAACCATTGTCTTAGTAGTGGCTCTTCCTCCTATCTTTCCAAGACCATTCCATATAGTCTCTATAGTTACACTTGAGCATGTGAATCAATGGACATGTGAACTGTGCTACCTACTGTTTTCATGTGAATTTAATTCTTAGTCTTGCCTCTATTATTTTCTTGACTAGTGACTGGAAGAATATTTTCCTCCGAGAAAGATGACACATTTTCTTTTCCTTCATTGCTGATAAAGTCTGTTGGCACTCATGTCTTCTCTTTTCACAGCATGAGCCTATAATCCAAGAAGTTGGAGCACTGTTTAATTCAGTCTTCCTGCGTCCTGATATGCAGATTAGCCCTTTAATAAAAGAAAGCTGGGCACCTGTTCCTCCACAGGAGCTACTGACCTGCCTTTCTAATTTCTCTTACAGTAATTTCTGAGATATAAAAGAACTGAATGGAAAAACAGATACACTTCTTTATTTTCTCTACAGTTGCTGAAAATGTATGTAAGTATTTGAAAAGATTCATGTTTCTCTCTGTAACAGACAGAATTATAGTGAAAGGGCATTTTGACATGAATCCATCTAACATTTGCTCTTTGCATCTGTTAAAGAAGTTGCTTGTACTATTTTGCTTAGGATGGAAATCATGTGTTCGGAATTCATTCTGTAAGAGAATTGTATCCCTTCCTAGCTGATTTCTTGCCTCTGCAATTTGCTTCAGAGCTAGACACATCCTTGGAGATAATTCCCAGGAACATCCTGCTCCATAGATAAGGGGGGGGGGGGCATACATAGGAGCATGAACATACGAAGGACAAGGGTTACTGTTTAACAATAACAAAGTTGGACATGAGCACGGAAAAAGCAACACTCCAGTGTATAAATAAGGAGGGCTGATGGGCAGCATTGCGCACATTATAATGGAACCTTGTGTCTTTCTGTTGATCACTTTGTTTTCTGTTAGTGTATTCTATCTTAGATATTGGCCAAAAAAAAAAAAAGATCAGAAAATAAGATACAAGCTGAATAGTTCAAGACCTTTGTTGCATGATCCAAACTCGGTCAAAGATGCTTGGAGATTCTCATCTCAAATGATCTAAGTGCGAGAGTCCCACTTAGACTACATTAGCCAAGAAGGGCACTAAGACGTTGTTAAACCGTTAATCCACATAGCTTTCTTGCTCTAGTAAAATATTCACCTACTAACTTTAGCAGCATTACAAAAACATTGCCTAGTACCCAATAACTTGAATCAGCTCATCAGTCTTGGAACCCACGATGTATCTGATTATTAACCACACTTGAGAAAGTTCCAGAACTATTTCACAAGAAGATAAGTTCTCCACTCCTTACTCGTTTGCAGAAACCTTATGCACCCAGACTTGAAATTTCTAGCACTAGGAAAACCTAGAACTATGCCTTCGGTCCGATCTAAGTATCTTATAAAAATTATACATTGCATGTCCTATCTTTTCAATGAATACTTCATCTCTTCAACCATAACAGTTACAAGAGCACACAAGATACAAACTCAAGGTAAACCGCACCAAACTTGATTGCAGGAAATATGACTTCAGCAACAGAGTAGTCAATGTCTGGAATACTCTACCTGAGTCTTCTTCCCCAAATCCCCAAATCTTTAACCTTAGACTTTCTGCTATTGACCTCACCCCTTTCCTAATGTGCCTACTGTCCCTGTCCTATTGTTTCTTTTTTATTTTTCTTGTATGCATCCATTTCATGTATCCATAACTATGTTTATACTTGTACCTTTTATCTTATAATTTCTTGACAAAATAAATAAATAAAATAAAATAAAATGTGTATAATACTCTGAGCCACTCTCGCACGGTGTGGCTATTCCTTACATGTATTTTGTCTGTATGTTTTGGGCATATATTCACCCAGACTTTTTGCTTTGGCCAAAGAATAAAAAAGCTGTTATTTTTGCAAGCCTAGTCTTGAGTCTCATTCTTTGGCATCTCTGTGGCTCAGGCAAACTTCTGGGACCTTACAATAGCAATAAACAGAATTGGTGGATTTCGTAAACTAAAATATTCAGTAAACTGAACAGAACCATGATATTTCAGGGCTGTCAGTTTCCTTTGTAGATTTTGTGTATTGGGCTTCATATCTGCTTTTCAGGACAGTAGGAAGCACATAAGGAAAAAAACATGTTAGACAGATATTGGGAAAACCAGTCACAAAAGATAAGTGAGGTCATATAGCTTATACCTTCCCCTAAAGAAGACATGGATATGCCCCACTAACTTTTTAAATGCAGTGTATTCTTCTTTTGTTTCCTCCTCAGTCCACCCATAAGGCAACTGAAAGTCACTTTTTTACTGATTCATTTTTAAAAGAAGAAAGTTCTCTCTTCATATGACCCAGTTTTTGCTATGGGTATTGTGAAGTTCAGCTATAACTTAAGATCACACTGTGCCAAAAATGAACTTAAGCAGAGGCTTTGAAGAACAAAATCTAACTTTTATTGATCAATAAAAGGGTAAGACCTNACTGTGCCAAAAATGAACTTAAGCAGAGGCTTTGAAGAACAAAATCTAACTTTTATTGATCAATAAAAGGGTAAGACCTCTCCTTTCACATACACAGATATGTGAGGAAAGTTACAAAGCATATAGGTGAAAGTAACTCTTCTTATACCTTAAGATTCTTTCAGAAGTAGAGTAATTGCATTGGAAAACACTCTAAGTTAGATTTACATCTTTCCTGCAAAAAGACAATGTCCTCCTAACACTTGTTTATCTTTCAGTATCCTTTTTCATATTGTCTGTTAATTGATCACAATTGACCATTTAAGAGGGCTATTAACAGCATACTTCAAAAGGTGTATATTGCTCCAGATGTAGTGAGTTACGTTCCCAGGGACTACGTTCCATTCAGATTGATATAGATGGGATAATCACGTGTCTTCATATGAGAGAGATATAACTAATTGCAGGCTAATTTTACAACACAAAGGTTAGAGAAATATTTTCCACAACAGCAAGATAAGAAATGCCTACAGAGTAACTCTCTACTCTCTATACATATTTTTATTTCTTTCCTTTATTTATTATCCTAACAGTATAATCTAGCATGCCTCATTGCCAATGCGGTTGCTGACAGGGATGGGAGTGGAATCTGCCCAGTTGCTATTGGGAACATTAGGTTGCCAAGGGCATATTCCCTCCAAATTTTTGAACATTGCCATTTATGGTCCTTTTGACTTGAATTACAGGAGAGATTGGGCATCTGGCTTCTTGAGAGAATGTTGGCTCTGTTCTTTGAAGAAGGATAGTCTAAGCTACTAAAGAAAATTGATGATATTGTCAATTGGGTGCGCTACATGTTTTTGCTGTTGTCTTTATCAAGAAAGTGGCCATAATTTGTATATTTTTGTGGAGGAACACGTGCCATTCTGTGTGCTCCATTCCATATTCTTGTTACCCACAGGTTATTTCTAGGGACTGCTACTTATGAGGACACAGGTAGACTCACTGCCAGCTCTGCCATTCTCTTATGGCATTAGTCAAGGATAAATCTTGTTCGTTACCAGTTTCTTCCTCCACTTTCACCCCATTTTCTTCCTCTGTACCCATGACTAGGCTGACTAAATTTATCATCCAAGCATTTCCTAAATGTAATCCCAGCCACTTACTGCTATTTACAGCATTTGGTGAGGGTAGAAATCAAGCTGGAGGAATCCATTTGCTTGTTTGGCTTTGAACACTAAGGACAGTACCAGTCACTAGTTTGTTTTTATACTGGCGTACTTTCTGTCAGTTGAAGAACGAAAGCTTGTTCCTGACTTACAATCACAATTAGCCCAAAATTTCTGTTTCTAAGTTATTCAGTAAGTTTTGTCCCATTTTATGACCTTTTTTGATACAATTGTTGAGGGAATAACTGCAGTTGTTAAATGAATTGTGCAGCAAATCTGCCTCCCCCCAATTAACAACTGCAATGATTCACTTAACAAATGTGGCAAGAAAAGTCGTAAAATAGGGCAAAAGTCACTTAACCATTTTCTCACTTAGCAACATAAATCTTGGGCTTAATTGTGGCCGTACGTGGAGGACTATCTGTATAACTCCAGACAGTGAACATGCCTACTACTCCTGCCTATTTTCTCAATCAGGCTAAGAGACAGTGACTGGACCAGAATCACCAGTTGGCTTTCATGCCTGAAGCAGGCCTAGAACATATAGTCTACAGTTTTGGGTGAATTGTGGTCATAAGTCAAAGACTACCTGTATGAACCAAACTACAAAATATGGCCTTGAGGCTGTCAACAAGTGATCAGAGGGCAATAACTACAGTTGACATTTTGTACAAGTCAAAGTTTACTATCCCAGATTTAAGTATACTATATTACTAATCTTGTATAGAAATGGTTCCTGAGAACCATAAAAAGTTATTAATCTGGATAGTGATGATCATTGCAAAAGTACTATGAATTATGGTGCTATGGATTCAGCTTACAAAAGGATTCTCAAGGTTTTCTACAATCATAAGCAATCCTTTTAATATTTCTAATATAATCGATAGGAAAGGCCATCAAAATAAAAAGAAGTCTTAATTACATAAACAAATTTAAATCAAATTTGTCAGAATAAAAATATCTTGACCCAAGAAAATCAATTACAGAAGTTGGTTAAATACTACTGGGAAACATTAAAAGCAGATAACATTCTGATATTTTATCTTGCTATTACACATTTTATTGACAATAAATGAGGAACTTAAATTGAACCAGAAGAAAATCAATACAAATGAACAGGATTAAGATAATAGGATGCAAGAATAAACACTGAGAAACAGTTTAGTGTTTTCCTTTTGCAATAACTTCTGTATTTGGAACTGGGCAGTCTTAATATACAGCACATATAAAAATGTAATTTGGAAGTGATCACAGCAGATGTAATAATGGCCAAATCTTCCTTTTTGCAGAAAGACATACAACTAGATTACAGCCAAAGCTGCAGAATAGCATTTGTTCACATTTATGGGATAACCAAGCAACAGATAAAATAGAATAGAGCCCTCATAACAGATCAGAGCAAAATATGTCATGTTTTTTTGTTAATCTCAGGACCAAGAGGAGTAAACTATAATAATACCTTTATCATGTAACACAATTTAAATATCAAGATAAAAAATATATATGTCTATATAGGGGACACTGAGTGCCAGGACAGTAGCATCCCTTTAATTCCAATATCCTTTCCCCCCGCCTCCCCCATGAGTGGGTGTAATGTATGGAGAAGAGGGAACACTGCTTGAAGAATAGATTGGGAGGTGGTGTGGAAGGAAAGGGGGTTCAGGGGCCATGGCTACTATGAAGCTGAACCTTGAAGCTGACCTGACTGAAGCCATCTTGGAGCTTCAGTGTTGCCACACTGGAGCTGAGGGATAGGGAGGAGGGATTAGAGATAGCTGGGGTGTTGTAGCCAAAATAAACCAAGGACATTCTCACACCTGGTCAGAGGAAGAAGGAATGGTGTCACCAGGCAACCAGACAGGTCCTTGATTGGACCATATGACTGATTGTTTGGGGATGGGAAAATTTATTTACATTTAATTAGGTGAAAACCATGGGAAACTTCAGTGTCAGTTTTCACCAGCCTGTGCCAATATGACATATCAAATCAAGCTATACTTTGAAGAATCTATCTGCCTCAGAGTTTTGCTTGCTGTGGGTATATTACCCTGACATCATAAAGAGCCTGACCTACAGTGATGGTCCACACTTTGGATCTGCTTTTCCTGTTGGGGCAGTAGAAAAGAAGAAAAATTGTGTAATTCTGGGTTTCTGTCGTAAGAATGACTTGCAAATGAAAGAAAGGATATGTTAAACAGGGTTTTACAAATGAAATGCCTTATTTTTATAGGCAGTTAATTTTGATGAATGCTTATTAATTCAATCCATAAGTGTTTGGTATTAGGAATGTTAGTCACCTAATAGTTGGATTGGAAAATATATAAACCAGGATAGACATTTTAATACTGTCTCTTTAAGAGAAGGCTAAAACTGTAATTGGGTGTGGCTTCTTAAATGGCCCTAAGATGGAGCCAGAAACTTGGCTTCTTTCTGTTCCGGTGTTTCTAGAGAGTGTTGCGGTTCCTCCATTTTCCCCCTATTGACTATTATTCTTGGATTTGATGTAAGACTGTTACTGAACTGTTTTTGATACTGGACTTTGTTATTGGATTATCCCTGGACTGAAAACTGACTGCTTTAACTGTGAATGACATGGATTGTTTTATTGAACTTTGCTTAACTGTTTTACTGGAAGTAAAAACTTACATTTTACTATACAATGTGGCTGTGTGCTATGTATGTGTTATTCTTCACTACTCTCACTATGTCTCCCTGTGTGCGCTCATTCTCCTAACGGGTAATTACCTCAACATTTGGCATTGCTCTGACCTTTATTAGGACCATAGCTGGTTGCAGATTGTCTCCATCCATCTCGATGTCTATATCTCACTAGACATCCATACACACAAAAACACATTTGTGTGCAATTAGTGGGTTACCTTTCAAGTAAATACAACATTGCTTCCACAGATCCTGTCTATGATCCATGAAAATATATGCAATTTTAAATTAGTCTTTGAAGTATTTGCAAGCCTATTTGTTGCTTTTGTTGGAAATGGCTAACACATCAACGCTGCTAGGATCTTCTGAAGATCCATCTGCTACTGGAAGAATCAGTTCTTTGGCTCTTCCGATAGTCAAAAGAAGAAGGGAAAAGGAGAAAATAAACATTAAGGAGCACTAAGGAAGACATTCTTTTCAAATTGATCCTCCAAATTTTATATAGTCCAAGGGTAGCTTTTGTATTCTATAAATTGTTATTATTAACCTATGGAAACATTATCAATCTTCATGATTCTTCGTGATTCGACCAAATAACTTGTGTTTAATGGTTTAATCTGTGGATGAAACTGCTGCTTCTTAGGATAATCTGTAAATTGTTCATCTAGCATGATTAAAAAAAAAAACAGAAATGATTTCACTTGGCTGATGTACCATACCATTTCCTCTGAGAAAAGGGTTGGAAATGATTCACTGGAGGGAAACAATATCATTTTCCTCTTTCAAACCATTCATTTTACTACAATTGCTATTCAATATCAAGACCATTCATTTCCCTGCTCATTATTTTCCCCTCTGAACTTTCAGTGGCAAAGACTGAAAGTACTACAGCGTGATGAAGATCTGAACACTCAGTCAATAGCTGTTAAAAACTGCCCCATAAGTGCTATGTTGGTTGATCTCCTGCACATTGATTCAGAAGTAAGAGTCATTGTTCAGCTTGTCGATCTGCAGGACTCTTGCATAGCACAAGTTCCAGTATAACAAAAGCCCACATTCTGGTTCAAGTATGCATCTTTTAGATAATGGAAAAATGAATGCTGGGAAATATTAAACATCTGTTCAGTCATTGCAGCTCTTGAAGCATCAAACCACCAATCACCTGAAAGGCATCATTGGAAACCCTAGAGCTATATGCAGTGCCTTAAAAATCTTGAATGTTATGCAGGGGTAAGATACTAATGGTTCAGACCGGCTCTATAGAACTGCTTGTTACATTGCTGTGCAGTTTGGAGACCCAGCAAATCATATCCCTGGCTGGCCCCTCCCCTCTCCACCCAGCCCTCCCCACCCAGTCAGTCCTTATCACGCATGCATGATATAACATTCTCCCCCACTGTCCCTGTCCCACTCAGTCACTCCTTACGGTATTTCTTTTTTCTTTTTACCCTCCTGATGATCAGCTGTTCCAATGATCAGCTGGAAAAAAACCCCGACACTCCATTTTTGGCCTCCTTGGCTTCAGGGAAGCCTTCTGGGAGCAAAAAAGCCCCTTAGGAGGTTTCCCTGAGGCCCAGAAGGCCAAAACACAGAGCACGGGGGATGCTGCAAAAAAGAAGCCATGCCCACCAAGTAACATGGCCACTCCCACCTAGCCATGCCCACAGAACCTGTAGTAAAAATATTTGTATCTCATTCCTGATGTTATGCCTATATTATCCATTAGGCTACTGTTTCTCAACCTTGACAATTTAAAGATGTGTGGACTTCAATTCCCAGAATTCCCCAGGTAATACATTAAAATGTATACCTCCTAAAATTAAATATATATTATATTTACTACTGCATTATACAGAGAGAGGGAGAGAGAGGGATGGAGAGAGAGAGAAAGAGAGACAGAGAGCACACATAATAGTGTCCTAAACCATCAGATTACTACTGCAATGATTGTAAGCAAAAATAAATGTGCCAAGAACCTACAAGGGCCTTAATGGAGCCCTGCTGGATACAAACCTCAGAATTCCTCCAAAAATACTGGCAAATTATCATTTTTAATGTGATTTTCAGAAAGAAATTATTAAACATATAAGAGAGGAATGGATGTGTTGACTGTATTTAATCAATACATAATCAAAGTTAATGTAAATCAATTTGTCTTTCTTTCCTTGAATATTCTTGCCTCCTCCCCAACCTCAGTGTATTATTTCAAACCAAGTTTAGTTCATAGTTAAAGTAAGTAGCACGCTCTTACTATATAGCAGGGGCAATCTACTGCATTTAATAAGCATTTTGCTCAGATTTTAGACCAGGGACACTTGTTGTAGGATATGATAATGTGTCACGCCCCTGTTAGAATTTGATTCCGAGGGGGAGGTCGAGCAGCTGACAGGGAGTGGAAGTATGGCTCCGGTGGCTGTGGAAGAAACTGGGGAAGGGCACAGTCCGGCTGGGCAGAGCAGGGGAGAAGTAGAGCAAGGCAGAGGGATTTCAGAGGAAGATCCAGGCCCACTCCCTCTTCATCGTAGGGAGGAACTGAGAAGAGAGCAACGTGAGTTGCATGGCTTATGGGGGAGGAAAGGCCCTGATTCCCTTCATTAGCTGCAGCTGGGAACACAGTGTTTAAAAAGGCAAGCTACACACAGCAAAGTTGTTGGAAGCAAACTGTGAGTTATCTTTGTTGCGGCTTCTCTGGGTTCCTGGCATCTTCCCAACTGTGTGTTTTGTTGGCCTTTGAAGTCTGCAATTCCTTATCCTGCCCTGTCCAGTTAAATGCTGCAGCGTGGTTTGTGTGGATTTTTATTTACAGTTTATATGTACTTTGTTTTTGGACTGAATTTCCTCCACTTAAAGACTGTTCTTGGGAGAGCTTTTTCTCCAGCCGAAGGTAACTGGACACTGGGGGCAAAGTTGGAGGTATTAAAGGGACTTTTCTTACTTATGTGACTGTGTTGCCTTTGTGCCATGCCCCAGGCCATCACATAATGTGAGAGTATTTGATATGGCACTGAATATAGGAATGCATTTCGAGTATATCAATATATTGCATATACTACCTGCTTGAGATAATGGAGATTGGTTCTGATGAAAATTGAGGAATATTGTGAAGCAATATGATGCAGCAGGAAATAATTTTCCCTAGATGGTATGAATGGCTGGCTACAAGAAATTAAGAGAGAACAGAAAAAGTGACTGGGCAATTCAAAGGTAGAAGAATGAACGAGAATGTTGCCTGTTTGGTGAGTATCTACCATATTTAGAAAAAAAGTCTGTTCAAGTCTGTTCATACATTATTCATATACATATGCGGCAAAGGAATGGATGCAAATCTAAAAGCACACTTGATTTGATTTTTTTAAATGAAAAGTTGAGATAACAGAAATAAAGCAGATACAGGGTACAGAGACATTCTCAACGTGAGACAAGTCATTTTTTTTGGTAGTGTCAAGAGTGGGTCTTGAAGAAAAAGAAGGACATAAACAAAGATGTGTTTTTGGGAGGGAGTAAAAGAAACAAAAGCTGAAAAATTGTAGGAAGAGAGTGTTGTGTTCACGGAAGAATGAGACCCGGAGACCAGCATAACTTCAGCTCTTTTATTTAGTGCAGAAAGTCCATGACAACCAGGAGCCGTGGCAGGTCTTTTTATAGAGAAGCTGCTAGTAGCCAATGACGGCTACTTGTTTTTCCCGCCGCTTGAACTGGCCAATCATAGGCTAGCTATTATTGGCCAATCAGCGTCTTATGCCATGTTCAGCAAGGAATTTTTCAAATGGTAGTGCGGTAAACTGTGGGCCGTTATTGGAGATGAGCAAGTCCGGTAACCCGTGTGTGGTGAATAGTTTTCACAGTTGTTTAATAACTGTTTCTGTGGTGGTCAAGTTCATGAGGCTTACTTCTAGCCAATTGGAGTAAGCGTCTACTGTGATTAAAAATGTATGTCCTTTTGTCGGCCCCGCGAAATCAATGTGGATTCATGACCAGGGGCCCCTTGGTGTTTCCCAGTCTAGGATAGGTGCTGAAGGGGGTGCAGGTTAGGAGTTTTGGCATTTCCTGCAAGTTTCAACCCATTTCCCAATATCCTTGTCCATCCCTGGCCACCATACATAGCTCCTGGCCAGGGATTTCATTCCTTACAATGCCCGGGTGCCTTCATGCAACATCTCAGTACTTGTCTTGTAATGGTTTTGTATTACTACCCGATCACTCCCAGATAAAGCAACCTTTTAGCAATGACAGTTCAATTTGCCTATTCTTGAATGGTTTAAAGTAACATCTGTTCATTTTCCGCGCCACCTTTTCCTACCCAATTTAAAAACTTTTGACAAGGTTTTGGTCTCTTGTGGTCATTCTTGCAATGTCCCATGGTTATTGTAGGTTTGACAGAGTCTCAATCTGTAGGTGTGATGTGGTTGTGCCGGATCAGATTCTAGTCTGGTAGGGAGTGCGCGACTCAACGCTTGCATGGGAAATGTTTTACCAGGCGGTGGATCAGTTTATAATATTGTAGCTGCAAAGAACTTGTTCATTCTTGGGAAAGTATATTTGGTGTGCTCTGTTTCCAGCTAGTATCCAATAGGGTTTGTGATCTGTAACAAGGTAAAAGCTACCGAAAGGTATTCGTGGAACCGTTGATGCGGGATATTGCCGCTAATGACTCTCTGTCCAATTGACTATAGTTTTGTTCAGTTTTTGAGAGTGTTTTGGAGATAGAACGTATGGTGTTTCTCTCCCATCAGACAGGATGTGGCTAAGTACAGCTCCAACGCGAACAGTGATGCTGTCGCAGGTGACTTTTAAACAGGTACATTCTCACTGTATTGCATCATACCGAGTCGGAGTGATTAGGTCTTTTATCTCTGAACGCTGTCTATACGTTCCCCAGGTCCAGGTCATGTCTTGTTAATAGCTACTGTAGTGGGTTCGCCATTGTTGCTGCTTCTGTGCAGAAAAACGTTGTAGAAAATTTATAAGCTCCAAGAATGTTTGCAACTCTACCTTGCTTTTTAGTCTAGGCGCTTCTTTTGATTTCCTTAATTTTTTCTCTGTGGGTGGATTGCCCTCTTTATTGATTTGGTACCCAGGAATTCGACTTTCGATGTGGCCATGTTTTCACTTTTTTTTTTACCTTGAGTCCCGCCTTTTGAACCTTGTACACACTCTGAACGGACTTTTATTGTCTACTCGTGCTAGCTGAGACTAACATGTCATCAAATATGGGACTACTCCTTTTATCCCTGTAATAAATCGTCCATTAGCTTTGGAACACCCTGGGGCTACGCTGACTCTAAATTGCAGCTTTTGCATTGAAGCCGTCCTCTAGAGTCACAATCATTTGTGCTCTGTGTTTCAGGGTCTACTGCAATTGTTGATATCTTGGCAAGGTCGAGCTTTGCGAAGCTTGATTCTCCCACATGAGTGTAGTAAGATGTTGCACTACTGGAACAGATATCGCACTTGTTGTAACGCATGGTTTAGGGTAGCCTTGTAATCCCCACAGTTCTCACGACCCATCCTTAACTGGGTCACGATTGGGTTCTCCCATTTGGCGTGATCAATGGTTCAAAATGCCTTGTGCTATTAGTTTGTTTAGTTCTTCATCAATTTGGGTTTTAGTGCGAATGGGACTTGCCTCTCCTTCAGCTAAGTGGCGCTATTCATTGGGTCAACTCATAGATCGTGGTCCTCGAGTATTCCAAATCGCCATCGAAGACGTCTGACCCTCATCAGGTTCTCCTCCCATCTGCATCGGCGATTGCAGTTAATGCGGTCACTCCGATTCCTGAGGCTCGAACCACTCGAGTCCCAAATAGGCTTGGTCGGTTTCGGTCTCGATGTTTAAGAGCAAGATTTCTGGTGTTTTTTGAAGTTATCTGGAAGTCCAGTACCGACTACCGGTATTCTAGTTCCTTGGTAGTCTTTTAGGATTAGTGATTGGTGTTCTAGTTCAGCTCTGCAATATGCCCGTACTAGTTTTAATGGCTATCCATGTACACATCGATAGGTACGATCCGAATCGACCTCCATATTTACATTCTTGCCTCGATCTGGACTGCACATGTACTTTTCGGCCATTTGTGTGTTGAGTGACCAATGGTGATGTTTGGTGTGTTTACTCTTTCTATAGCCTCGTTTAGCTGCTTGCCTTTGCTTTCGCGACTCTGAGGCTCCCGTTTGCCTCTCTTTATTTCTTGATGGTGTGTGTCCCTACGTCTGGGGCTGTAGCTTTTTGGTTTCGGCATATCACATGTGATGTGACCCCATCTCTCGCAGTACCGGCCATGGCGTCTAAGAACCGCACTCGGAACGGGGTTGTCTCTCTGCACCGGCACATTGAAACCCAACTTACTAACTTTCTTCATTCACGATCTCTATTCAGCTGGAGTCTGGGATCTCCTCTTCATCGTCATCTCCGATTCCGGATGATCCACTGTCTGCATAGTGTGCGGGTGGTTTGTTGCACTCTCTTCCTTTCTCGTGTGCTCTGGCTATTTCAGTCGGTGTTTGGATGAATTGGCTTCAGTCTGTTGCTCTTGCACTGATTTCTTTGGTGCTTCTGCTGCCGGGCAGTCAATAGCCTCAGTACATGTAATCCTTTGTGGGTTAAGCAGCCGGCTTGTTAGGTTAGACTCTTCTATCGAGGACCACGCGTCCTCATGTCTTCTCCAATTTTTAAGGGGGGGACAATTCGATGCCCCTCATTGTCCCTTGAGAAGCCACTACGAGAGTCTGCATGCTATCACACTCTCTGATCTCATTTGAATAATCGTGTCTACCGAATGAAGGTGGAGATGGTCGGTGCGTCATGAGCTTTCAGCAGCATTTTCTGATCTGGCCAGGGCCATCTGTTTCACATCTTCTGTTTTGACAGTGCTGCTCTCTTGAACCACGTCGTGGCCGAAGTGATTCAGGAACACAGCTCTTTTCTGTTTGTTGAATTCCTTGTAGATGTTACTTTCCAGGAACATGAGGAATCTATCGATGTAGGATCCCAGTCCTTGTTGCTGAGATTGATGATCCAGGGGAGAGTTGTTTCCGGCCATTTGATCTGCTCTCGGTTCTCACGTGTTTCCTCTCTCAGAATTCCACCTTCAGTCACCAGTTTGTGTCGCGGAAAGAATGAGAACAGAGATCAGCGTAACTTCAGCTCTTTTATTTAGTGCAGAAAGTCCGTGATAACCAGGACCGCGCAGCTCTTTTTATAGAGAAGCTGCTCGCGGCAAGTGCCAATGACGGCTACTTGTTTTTCCTGCCGCTTGAAATGGTCAAATAGGTAGCTAGATTATGCGCAGATCAGCATCAGAAAAGCAAACCAATCAGCTTTGAGTATTCTTGTCCAATAGGAATTCCTTTGGAAGTATGTTAACATGGAACAGAGGAGCTATGAGTTAAGTACTGAAAAGTCAGTAGAAGATGAGAACACTGCGCACACGTTACATGGCAATAACATAAAAAAGGAAGTGCAAGCTTCTGATAGAAAATGAGAATAGCATGTATATATGTATTAATATACAAAATAATACAGAATTGTCTGATGGACAATGTTGATAGCAAAAATAAAGAAGGAGAGCTGCACCTATTCCTCTTGCTGAAGCCGTCCCAATCTGACATTCATACTGGAGTTTTCCGGCCCCTGTTCCAATCCCCATAGCATCATTTGCCAGAGGGTGTGAGGCAACTCGAGGTCGTGTGTGTTATTTTTTTTTAAATATCTATTTTGATCTTGTCAATTGCTTAACGATAACAGTTTTAGATAAGAATTAGATTTACCTTATTGTTTATTGGCCATGGAATAAGGCAATAAAGATGGTTTAGCTATCCAACCAGAGTGCAAAAAACAGTTAAAACTAATAATATGCTTAGGAAAAACCATACAAAATGTATGATACAAGTGACGTGTACAAAGATAAAATGTGACTGATACAATAATGAACATATATAACTATAAAAAATTTTGTGACATTTGAATATAAATACAGTTACATCACATGATTAATCAAGGAAGATCAGAAATGTGTGGGACAAAGAAACTGAGGATTCAGAAAGGAAACCACTTGAGGTAAAAGCTTGTTCTAGCTGTGGATCTAGACTGCAGGCATCTGAACTCCTTCCAGATGTAAAGAGTAACGTTTTGTGGCGGATGAAGGGTCTAACGATGCGTGGGCTTTCATCAGCAGATCGTGTTTCCTCTGATGTCCACAATGGCAGGGAAGTGGATTATCACTATAATGGTTGAGTGGTTTCACCACCCTGTGATTCTTTTTTTTTTTACAGTGCAATTTGCCATACCACAACTGAGATACAGCCTAGCTAAGATGACTCTCGACTCGCAGTGTAGAAATTAGTCAGAAAGCATGAGAGAGGATAATTCATTCTCAGTATTCGGAAAGAAGCGTCTAGGTGAGCCTTTTATTCAGACTAGTGATGTTAATCTGCAAGTGCCAATTTCTCAGAGAGGGGATCCCCAGGAACTTGAAGCTGGTGACAGGTATAAGTATAAAACATAGTTTTGAATACATGAGATGGATACATATAAGAAAAATAAAAAGAAACAATAAGACAGGACGTAGTGGCACATTGGTACGCTTATGCACGCCCCCTACAGGTCTTTAGGAAAGGGGTGAGGTCAATAGTAGACAGTCTAAGATTAAAGTTTTTGGGGTTTGGGGAAAAACCACAGAGTCAGGTAGAGTATCCAGACACTGACCACTCTTTGCTGAAGTCGTCGTATTTTTTGCAATCAAGTTTGGTGATTAACCTTGAATTTGTATCTAATTGTTTGCTTTGTATTGTTATGGTTGAAGCTGAAGTCTGTGTGTGTTGTGTGTGTTTTGGTGTGTGTGAAGAGAGAAGAGAAGAGATAGAGAGAGAGAGAGAGAGAGAGAGAGAGAGAGAGAGAGAGAGAGAGAATGTAATGCTTAATCAACTGTAATTAATAAACTCTCTGTGTTCCTTTGAGCATTTTATTTCTGCACTAGATCCCTGAACTCCTGCATTTTATCTTGTAAGTGTATCAACTAATAAGTTCCTTCCCATCCTGCCCTGCAATAAGTTCCTTCCCAGTAAGGAACTTCCCAATAAGTTTCTTCCCATCCCGCCCCTCAACCATTATTACCTAAGTGGGTTAGATGGCTTGTAAAAGGTGTGACTGCACTTATGCTTCAACAAGATGGTTGAAAGAGAAAAAGAATGTGTGAACTTTCAAAAGAAGTGTTCGTGAAAAGAGTCATTGATCCAAAGTCACCTGCTGAGTTTCCTTGGCTAAGGATGGAGTTCACTCCCAATACCTTATCTGCTACACCATACTGGTTGATGCTCTGCATAATAAATACTCCTTAGATTCAAGCTTGAGATTCCATTTGAGTCTAGTATGCATTTGAGATCTTCCTGTATTTTTTCCCCTTCCTCAATTTAGAAACCTTCAGCTGGTCATTCACACCTTAGTCACCTCACAACTGGATTGGTTGTAACATGTGCACTTGATCTTAGACAAAAGGCCAAAAACAATACCCACTCTATGTACATAGATAGAACTGCTTTTGAAAACTGTCCAGAAGTTGCACCTGGTTCAAAATGCAGTGGCAGGCGGTGGTAATGAGTGTTTTATTTTTGTTTATGTGTCATCACAGCTTTATGAGTGCATTGGTTATAAATCAGATTCCGGATGCAATTTAAGGTGCTGCTTCTCACCTAGAAAGCAATTTTGGGGTTATTACTGTGGGTATATCTGAGCATTCTTTTTTGTTTTTTGTAGTCTTTTAAATTTATTAGCGCCCCCCCCCCCCGACTCCTGAGTCTTTTTGGAATCAGGCCATCTCAAAATTGAATAAATATACAGGACATTATGATGACATAGCCATTGTCATGCAGAGACTGACTCTGAGGGAGAGGAGGAACAGCCGACAGGGAGTGGANGCAGGTGTGACAAACTGAATAAGAATTTGGACCTGCGTACTGGCAAATGCTGGAAACAAATCATGTAAATATCTCTAGTTTATAGTTCCTCTCTGAGTTTGGCGTCCTTCCCTGTGTCTGTTATTTGTGGACATCCTCCAGCCCTTATCTTGCCTGGTTTGTGTTGCTTTTTTCCTTCTTCATGTAACTGTTTGTGTGGGAGATTTTTGGCTTCCCCCAAAGATATTCGCAGCTTGGAAGCAAACTGAAGGAATAAAAGAGGCATCACCTGTTTTCTGTTTGTTTTCTATCCCACCTTGGGTCATCATAGCCATATAGCCCTACAGTGTGCTATATGTCAGCTTGCACCATGCAACAAGACCATTTCCTCTCCATTATTTCCTCTCTGGAACTTACCATTAATCTTCCCTAATGATAATAACAGAATGACAGAGCTGGAAGGGACCTTGGAGGTCTTCTAGTCCAACCCTGAGGTCAGGCAGGAAACTCTATACCAGCGGTCACCAACCGGTGGGCTGCTGCCCACTGGTGAGCCATGAGAAAATTTTGGTGGACCACAGAGAAATCTCACCCCAAGAGCACCCACCCAAAGCAATTAATCCAGGCTGAGTAGAAACACAAGTGCCTGTGCCGCCCGCATGGCCCGCGGGAACCCTCCCTGCCCACTCACTCCTTACCCGGTAAACTTGCCTGCTACATTTCTATTTTTCCTTTTTCCAACCATCATCTGTTTTCTGTGCCAGGAGATTTAGATTAGCTAGGAAGCAGAAAATGGTTGGATTTTTTTTTTTCCAGCTAGTCTTTAGATCTTCGGCTCTGCTTTTAAGTACAGCCGGACCACCCTTAAGGCTACGTCACACTGGCCGATGGATGCAAAACGTATGCAAAAAGGACACAACGGAAGAGCAAAATTTCGGGGGTGGCTCCATCCATTGTTATCCGCTCTCAAAAGTGGTGAAAATTTGCATAAAGAGAACGGAAAACAACGGAAAGGAACGGACGGGGGTAGTACGTAGCGAGGATGGTAAGTGGATGTTCG
>BHFT01011031.1:0-56492 GCA_004320025.1 Laticauda laticaudata
CCCCATCTTCAAAAAGGGAGACCCCAGCCTAGTTGAAAATTACAGACCAATCTCTTCATGCTGCGTCACCTGTAAAGCCATGGAATCAATTATTAACCAATCCATTATGTTCCACTTAGAGACAAACAACCTACTCTCTAATAAACAATTGGTTTCAGAAAAAAACTATCCTGCAATCTGCAACTTTTACACTGCAAAAACATATGGAGTACACAACTCGATCAGGGCAAAGCAATAGATGCAATCTACATAGACTTCTGTAAATCCTTTGATTCAGTGGTACACGACAAACTACTCCTAAAACTAAAATCTACATAAATGACCTCTGTGATCATATCAAGAGCAACTGCATTCTCTTCGCTGACGATGTAAAGCTATTCAGCACCACAGACAATACTGCTACCCTTCAAAAAGACCTCGAGTATGTATCAGAATGGTCAGACAAATGGCAATTTCAAATCTCAACAAACATATTGTCCTGTCTTACATATTGGCAAAAAAAAATCAGAAAATAAAATACAGGCTGAATAGTCAAGACTTTGTTGAGGATCCAAACTCTGTCAAGGACCTTGAAGTACTCATCTCTAATGATCTAAGTGCTAGAGCCCACTGTAACTACATAGCCAAAAAGGCATTAAGAGCTGTTAACCTAATCTTATGTAGCTTTTTCTCTGGTAATATTACACTACTAACTGGAGCATACAAAACATTTGCTCGACTAATACTCGAATACAGCTCATCAGTCTGGAACCCACATTACATATCTGATATTAACACAGTTGAGAAAGTCCAGAAATATTTCACAAGAAGAGTTCTCCACTCCTCTACTCATTGCAGAATACCTTAATACCACCAGATTTGAAATTCTAGACCTAGAAAACTTAGAACTACGCTGTCTTCAATCTGATCTAAGTATAGTATATAAAATTACACATTGCAATGTCCAACCTGTCAATGAATACTTCAGCTTCAACCATAACAACACAAGAGCAAACAATAGATACAAACTCAAGTTAATAGCAACAAACTTGATTGCAGGAAATACGACTCCAGCAACAGAAGTAGAGTATTCCAATGTCTGGAATACTCTACCTGACTCTGTGGTTTCTTTCCCAAACCCCCAAAAAATTAACCTTAGACTGTCTACTATTGACTTCACCCCTTTCCTAAGAGGTCTGTAAGGGGAGTGCATTATGTGCGCTACCGTCCCTGACCTATTGTTTCTTTTTTTATTTTTTTTTATTTTTCTTATATGTATCCATGTATTCATAACTATGTTTTTACTTATACCTATTTACTTATACCTATTATTTTGTAAGCAATTGACAAAAATAAATAAATAATAAATAAATTATGTTAACAGAATTTTGCCCATCTAAAAATACCTCCCCCATGCCTTTCTTTTACTCTCCCAATAACTTAATAGGGTCCCTTTTGAATGCATCTCCATCCCCAATGCTTCTTTGGACTCAGATTCCATGTATCAGATAACTGTCTAGGTCTAGGATGTGCTTCTTCCTCTTGTATTCCAAGGTCATCCCCATATGATATTATATGCAGTGAGACAACTGTATTTTCTTTGTCTTGGGATTTCTTAAACTGCTGTGAACTAAACACAGAACTGTCTCATGAAAAACAAACATGCTAACTTTGAGTCCTGACCCATACAAAGTTTCCCCTCATGCTATGATGTTCCTAAAGGCCCTGTCCCATTGGCCAACGGACGCAAAACGTATGTATAAAGGAAACAGCGAATGAGCAAAATTTCGGGGGTGGCTCCATCTGTTGTCATCCGCTCCAAAAAGTGGTGAAAATTTGCATAAAGAGAACGGAAAAGAACGGAAAAGAACGGACGTGGGTAGTACGTAGCGGGGATGTTAAACGGATGTTCATAGGAAGCCTAGAGGATGTATATAGGATGCAAACCGTTCACTGCTCATCCTTTCTATTTCCGTGCTACTAACGCTGTGTAGACGTTCCGTGTACCTTTTGTTTCCTCCCTCTTTCCGTTTTCAGCTGCAGCGGATGTGAGTTGCGAGGATGCCCAGAGGATGCAGAGAGGATACAGCGGACGTTTAACGGATGATAAACGGACATAGAATGTTTGTTGCTCGGATGTCACGGATTTACATCGTACACAGCGGAAAGTTCATCCGTTCACAAAGTTTTGTGCAGCTCAAAACTTCTTGGGCAGATGAAATCTCAGTGGACGGATGCTTGACGGATAGAGCATATGAAACACGTATGCAGTGAGTACACAACGGATGCATCGCGTTTTCCAATGGATGGCAAGCTTTTTTTAACGTTTTACATCCTTTTTGCATCCGTTGGTGCAGTGGGACATGGGCTTAAGACATCAGCTGTGCTAATTTCCAGGCTAGTTTGCACCCAGAGATCTATCAGACCAACTCTGCATCCAAATCAGAGCAAGCATAGCTGCAACTCAGTTCAGCTAGCAAGCCTGATGCTTATATATTAAACATCAGCAAACACCAGAAACAGTTAACTGGCAAAATTAGACAAAATACCAGCAGAAATAGAAAGAGAGAAAAAACAACAAAATATATATTTTTAAAAAGGTAAAATTTACACTGTCTATGCACCTATATACCAAATAAAAAGGAAATTTCCAGAGCCACTGGAAACAATACTCTGGGCAATTAGCATGGATAGGCCCAAAGGGATTAGCTCTTGGTTATTCTGGATTTAACTCTTTTAGGGGGCACGATAGAGGTGGGAAGTAGGACACTGGGTGACCCTTCCTCCGTTCTGCAGGACGAAGAAACAATCTGGTGGATGGGCATGTTGTTTCTGTCACATAGGAATATTCTCTGAATCAAAAACAATATATTAGTGTTCCTGTCTCATCTTCTTAAAGATTACTGCATGTTTGAAAAATAGAAAACACCAGCGCTTTATGCTATCTCTTTCCAAAATACTTCATGTGAATTTTATTCACAGAAAATAAAAATGATGGATGCTTGCAGATCTGTGTGCTTTTGGAAATGTATTCATTAATGTTTGCATTATAATGTGTTGCCTGGAGATTGAGAAGAAAGAAAATTAGCATTGGTAAACAGTTTTTGGTAAAAAAAAAAACTAGCTCACAAACAGTTTTTTAGGGGAGCAATATCATTAGCAATCACAATGGCACTTAGACTTATATACCACTTCACAGTGCTCTTCAGCCTTCTCTAAGCAGTTTACAGAGTTGGTATATTGCCCCCAACAATCTGGATCCTCATTTTACTGACCTCGGAAGGATGGAAGGCTGAGTCAACCTTGAGCTGGTCAGGATTGAACGCCTGACAGTGAACAGTGAATTAGCCTGCAATACTGTATTCTAACCACTGTGTCACCACTGGTAAGTAATCTTTCCAATTTTGCTTCCAGTAAAGGGATTATACTTTGTGACTTATTTTGCCTACTATGGCAACCATTTTGTATGAAATCTGGGGAGCAAAAATATCTACCTAATAAGAAAAATAAACAGTGGCACCATTGGGTCTCCTCAGGGATAGTATTCATGGAACCATAACTAAAAATACTTAAGAATCATCTTATCTTGGCATGAAGGCATAATTAGTCCAATTCTGTTACCAAACAGATATTTAAAGGATAATAAGAAAAACACTGTTAGGATATTAAAAATATCATATAGTTAAAATGAGTAATCATTGAAAAGCTGATTATTTCCTCTATCTTATTGCTTCCCTTGAAAGAATAGGTTAGTCAGATTGTCATGGATCCTTGTGAGGCCAGTCTGTACTTCTTTCTTACATCTTCTCTGTTTCCCAGAACTTCAAGTGTGATTGTGTTTTTGTAACTGTTTCTACATATATTTTTTCCAAAGTCTTCTCTATGGATGTCTACACAAACCAAACTGCTCTCTAGAATCTCCCTAAAGTAAATCTGATGCTTGACACAAAATTGTATGCTTGTATTGAAATATATTATGTTCCTTTCTTATTCATGTGCCCTCAATTGACAGTATCAGTAATTCCTTGATTAGATATAAGAGCTCTGTTCCAGTTGACCTTCTTCATGGACCCTATAGAAATGAATAAACATCAAAAAGACCCCAGATTTTCTTCTGCTTCAGCAACAGCTTCTACCCTTTGCTAAATAATACCTCTTGTATTATTTTTATTTTTATTATTACCATAAAGTTGGCCATCTTTTGGGCAAACTATGCAATTTACATGACTGTGTTTCTTTTATTTTTCTTTTGAATTTTAAACTAACAAGTGTCATGGATTTTATCTTACTAGTATGTACTTAATAAATATATGAAGTGACAAAAAGGGAGATTCCTGGATTTTGCATATAGATGAAACTCTGCATTATGCCAATATAAGTTAAGTATAAAACAGATGCAATGCATGCTACCATTCCTGAAGCTATTACCCATACCATAAGGAATGAATAACAGTGTATGGTGAACAGTATATTATTGGATAAATAGTTCATCAATATTCAATTAAGGCTGCATCAAAAATCTTAAATTACAGGTAGAATAGAAACCATCAAGCCATCTTTGAATTGAAATAATAGAATCATAGGCTGGAAGGGAACTCAGAGGTCTTTTAGTCTTACCACCCCTGCTGAAGGCAGGAGCCTTATACCTTTCCAGTCCAATGGTTGTCCAATCTATTATTGACAAAAATAAAAGTAAAAATTGAATTCAATTGGTGACTTTATGGCAAGGATCTTCAAAGTTGGCAAATTTAAGACCTGTGGACTTCAACTTCCAAAATTCCTGAGATAACATGACTGGAGGAGGAATTCTGGGAGTTGAAGTCTTAAAGCTGTCAAAAGCTGCTTTAGGGGCACATCTGTGTAGTTTTCCTTGGCAAATTATATTTAAGCACCTTCTGAAATGTAATGTGTACGTACGTATATGTATGTATATATACATATGTATGCATATTCAGTTCAGTCCTGAACTTTTCAGATGATCATCCATCTGAGTACTAACCAGATCCAACCTTGCTTAGCATTAACAGCCACTTAAAGCATACCTGGGAAAACAAACAGCAAAGTGAAGAAGTCAGCTCCCCTTGTATGAAATGGCACCCTACCCATTTGTGGTACTTCACAGCCCAAAATGTTGTGTACTCCTTGGGTAATGATAGGAAAGTGTAATGTTTTTTGTCTGTCTCCCGGCAATCCTTGAGAAGTAAACAAAAGGCAGAAAATTGAAAGCCCAAATTAGACTAACTTTACAGTTAGTCCTTGATTTATGACCACAATGGAGCCCAATTTTTTTGTTGTTAATGAGACAATTGTTAGGTGAATTTTGCCCCATTTTACAACCTTTCCTGGCACAGTTGTTAAATGAAGCACTGCAGTTGTTAAGTTAATAACACGGTTAAGTGAATCTGGCTTCTCCATTGTCTTTGCTTGTCAGAAGGTCATAAAAGGGGATTTCTCTTCATTTCACCAGAGGTGGCATTCAGCAAGTTCTGACCAGTTCTGGAGAACCAGTAGCGGAAATTTTGAGTAGTTCAGAGAACTGGAAAATCCCACCTCTGACTGGTCCCGCCCCCATCTATTCTCTGCCTCCCGAGTCCCAGCTGATCGGCTGGGTCTTCTTTAGTTGCCCTGCACAGGAGACCAGAGCTGGAAAGCAGGTCAGTGGGGTGGGGAGGGAGTGGGGATTTTGCAGTATATCCTTCCCTCTGAAGTGGAAAGGGAATGGGGATTTTGCAGTACCCTTCCCCTGCCATGCCGACCAAGCCACACCACCAAGCCACACCATACCCACTAAGCCATGCCCACAGAACCATTAGTAAAAAATTTTGAATTCCATCACTGCATTTCACTCTTAAGGCTCTTTTAAATTTCCACAAATACCAAATATTGCTCCTAAAAGTGGTTGTACTCCCAAAATTCACTACTGACCCATTGGTAACTAAACAACAATGGACTGTTGCTCCCACCATGAAAAAGATGTTATCTCCCCAAACAGGTAAGCTACTTGAATAGACCTAGATATTTAGGGCAATGGAGCTTGTTTGATACAGCGGTTAAGGTGCCAGCTAGAAACTAGGAAGCTGTGAGTTCTAGTCCCACCTTCGGCATGAAAGCTGGCTGGGTGACCTTGGGCCAGTGATCCTCTTTTTTAGCCCAACTCATCTCACAGTGTTGTTTTGAGAAAATAGGAGGAGGAAAGTGTGTTGGACATATTCTGTACTTTGAGTTATTTTATTAAGTGATAAAGGCATGAAATAAATAATAATAAGGTGCCAACTTAGAAACCAGGAGACCATGAATCCTAGCCCCACCCTAGATATGAAAACTAATTGGATAACTTTGGGCTGGTCAGTCTCTTCAACCCAATTCATCTCACAGGGTTGTTATGGGAAAAATAGGAAGAGGAAGGAGTATTAGTATGTTCACTGCCTATTTATAAAAATAATAAAAACATAATAAAAATGTAACAGACAAATAAAAAGTCATACTTCTTTAATGGAATTAAACACAATGAAGTGTACAGCAATTCCTCAAAACTAGACCAGTTTTTCAGTGTAGGATTTCATTTACTCATACAAGGCATCTCCCTACTTTTTAATTTCTTAATTTTGTTTCTTAATTAAGATTAACTGAAGAACAGCTTAAAGAAATCTAAAGAAGACGAGTTAGCTTATAACAGTAAATACCGCACAATCCTACACTACAAAATTGGCCTGTATTGGATCTATATATAATTGTAACCAAGTCTAGCCCAATAGCTTTATTCATAATTCTTCAATCAATTACATCAATAGAGCTTTGCTTTGGTGGCACAATTAATTAGGAAAAATTGAGACCATCCAGTAACAAGAACAAAGAACATTTTGCTAGCATTTATGCTACTTAAGTAGTTGTTGCTTTTTTTCACTCAATAAGTAATATTACAAGGGTCAATTATTGGCACCGGTTACCTAAGAAGGTGAGAACGAGCAAAGAAATTGTAACCTTCCTGACAGACTGTTGTGTGTATTTGCAAAAAGAAAAAGAAATAAATAACAGAAAATGAATGGCTGAGACATGATAGTGGAGAAAGCCAACAGACCAACTTCTAGAAAATACTGAAAAGGTTTTAAACCAAGAGGTCAGGCAGAACTGTCTTTCATCTCAAATTGTGTAAAACTAGGCTGGATGAGTTTCTGGCTGTCAGTGCCATATACAGTTCCCATTGACAGTTTGTGGATCACCCATGTCAGTACCAACCCGTTCTATCATTTACAGACTACTCAAAGGGAGTTCTGGAGCTGAGATAAAACTGCCAAGAAGATCCTCTCCCTAGTTGTAGCAAGGTGGAATACTATGGGTCTTGCAGAAAAACAAGGTGGAACAACAACAGATGACCTCCTTATACGGGTCTATGATAGAAAATGTCCTCACATACTGCATCACGGGATGGTATGCTGGCTTGACAGCGCAGCACAGCACACAAAAAAAAACATGGACTATCCCCTGACCTCACTAGATCAAATTGCTAGGACCTGCTGTCTTAGCAGGTTGAGAAAAATCCTCAGGGATGATTCACGCCCTGGTCAGCATTTCTTTATTCTCCTACTATTAGGCAGGAGATACAGAAGCATAACCAGCCGAACGAACAGGCTGAAAAATAGCTTCTATCCGTGGGCTGTCAGACTTCTGAATACAACATAACACCATAACTATTTAGTATGATAGACTTGCAGGGCCAGCACAATGGGCAACATGTTTACACTGGTGCAATATAATGTAATGTTATGCACATACATATATATAGGATTGTGTGTCTGTTAGTATGATCAACTGGGTTAGGGATTTTCTTTCCTTTACTTATGAGCTATTGAGATTATATTCTGTGTTGTATTTTATGTTTGGGGGAACTGTACTAAGGGATCCAATCTCATTGTACACATGTTGTGCATTGACAATAAAAGTTTGAATTTGAATTTGAATGGAACATGGATGGCAGTCTTTCAAATCATGTGACCCACGAACCATGATAATCTTTAGGTCTAGAAGCAATAATGGTTCAATGAAAAGGTTACATACCTCATATGCCCGCATCATTTCTGAAAGCAAGGGAAAACAGGATTTGATGATGAAGCAGGTATAGTTGGAGTTTCGATGGCATGAAGCCTCTTCAGATGTTGCCCAGACACCAAATGGATTGGGATCACAATTAGCCATACTGGCTGGAAATTCTGGGATTTGTAGTTTGAACAAAATTTAGGAGGTTGAATCTGTGATTGCTAAGCAGCAAAGTTTAGTCTTATTTTCTTGAAAATAAACCCCCATTAATCCAGCTGGAGTTATTGCTAAACATATTTGTAAAATATAAAGTGTTTTGGGATCTAAACTCTATATAGAACATTAAAGATTTTCAGTATTGTATATATTTCTATTCATTTCATAAACTCTCAAATAAAATGGACCTTAGAATCAAGAACAAATATAAGCAGGAGTTGTGGTATATATTGTTTCTCTGGTATGTGGCAGTTGCTCAACTTATAAACCACAGAAACGTTTGGAGTCTGTGATAAGAACCACATATAAAGAATTCTGATAAAGTTCATTTTCAGATGACATGATGTTGAAAAGCTCAGTATTTCTTCCTCCTCTAGTCATAAAGATGCTTTTCATGTGAATTTAGCTCCTGATGTTCCATGCATTTATCTTAGCAATATTACAGAACTGGTTTTGTCTTCTCTTGGGCAATGTAAATGTTTTTATCTTTGCCTCCTTTTGAGCAATGTAAATATTTCTATCTCCTTCAGGGCAGTCTGTTACCACTCTCAAATATGAAGATCTTCATAACAGAATAACAGAGATGGAAGGGACCTTGGAGGTCTTCTAGCCCAACCCTCTGCTCAAGTGTGTGTGTGTGTGTGTGTGTGTGTGTGTGTGTGTAAATAAATATTTGGTTGTAATCTGCTTTCTTGTAAATTATAATTTAAATCCTTAGGTTGTGATCTTCCTGAGACCATGGCTATGTTCTCTCACTGCACTCTGTCATAATGAGAGCAGTGAGAGTGTTTTAATTGTGGTTTGGTTTGTTGATTGACTTCACTTCCCAGAGGCTGTCATTAATTATAGCTTACAAATTACAGTGACTGAATTCACATAATGTGTTAAGCTGAACAGGCCTTTCCATGGTGTAATGAAATGTATAGAATGAAACCCTCTGAAAATTGGATCTTTCCACGTGTTAGAATGACAGAATTCCCCATTTCAATGCCTGAGGTATTATCAGATAAATTTGTTTGAAGGGCTACTGAGCGGGAAAAGTAGAATGAATGTTTAAATTCATTCATTCATGTGTGTGCGTGCACAACATAGCAGTCTGTATTGAAATTATTGTTCCTGATAAATGTAAGGCTTGTGGCTACCACATTGAACCAATTAAGCAACTATGAGTTTTAAAGTTGCATGTGTGAAAACACCTTAAGCTGTTAATTAAATCTGAAGCCGTATATCATAATCACCACTACTTTTTGTAATAGTTTTAAAGACTTCTATCAATTGTATCACAAATGTAAGTCCCACGTAAATCTTATCATGCTTACTAAAATAATGGGATTTTTGTTTACAAGGTGTCAATGAAGGTTTAGAAGCTTTGATAATAATTCCAGACAGTCAATAAATTCAGAGACTTTTACATTGCCACTAGGAGCCTAGCTAAACTATCTAATCTTGGAAATGACAGACAACACAATGAACCCTGAACTTAATCTCTTCCAAACACTAAGGATACAGCCAAATGTTTAACATGCTGTTTAACTTCAGTACCTATTAAGGGGAAAAAAAATCATTTGATATCTAAACACCTAGAAACAAAGAGCTGGCTGGAAGGAATGAGATGCTTTTGATTAACCGGCTTCCACTGTGAAAATGCACAAGCTTTTGAATTGCATACAATTCCTAGTCCATTGAAATGATGGAAATGGGACACAAAAGCATACACTCATGAATGTCCATGGGGACAGAAGATGTGGCAGGGGTATTACACAAAATATTAAAGGAGAAAATAACCTGTATTTTGGTGAGATTTCCTTCTTCCAAGCCAGTCATCACAATTCTGGACCCAAATGGCCCAGCTAACAGGTGCCAGATCTGCTGCTAAAGTCTAGGCCTGTGAGGGATAATACCATCTTAGTCCATGAAATGCTGGTATATGAATGCACAAGGTTGACATATGTTATTGAGACCTGGTTGGAAATCTGCCTTCTTGGGTTCAGATACAGAAGAATGTAATAGCTGGGAAGAAGGAGGTGGCAGGGATTGTGTGAGATGTTGTCATCATGACCAATAGCATTATAGCCCTCATAGACAAAGCTAAAAATATTTAGAGATCAGAAATATTTAGATGTAAGAGTCTGAGTGGAGAGAAGGAAGCTCAGACTAAATAAACCCTAGCAAGATGGAGCTGCATACATATCTAACCACCAGAGCTATCCACTTTTTCCCTAACTGCTTTTGATGGTGCTAAGGATCTTCTTGGATGCATATCAATATCATATCTAGTGGAGGCTGTGATCAGGGGCCTTTCCCAAGCTTTGGCTGGTGTGCAAGTTGCAACCTTACCTGGAGGGTAATTTGGCAACTGGACTATTGAAACATACACTATGAGGGATTGCCTTTGAGTATGATTTGGAAACTTCAGCTGGTACAAAATTCAATGGCTAGACTGCCGGTCAAGAAGACCTGTCTTGGCAAAATTATATTTTATCTTGAGGACATTGCAATGGTCAACTTCCTGGCCCAGTTCTAGTTCTAGAGTCCTATGTAACATAGCATTATAGTATATGAGATTCCACATGCCAAGAATGGTTCTATGCATCTAGTCCAAAGATCAAAGGAAGACCTACCAATTCCATATTTTAGGAAGTTTTGGGGGTTTATTTACTTACCTCAGCATTTTGACAATTTTTGGAACTCTTTTTTCCTTCAAAAGGCTTTCTGAAGCATTTTGTAACAACCAATGCAGGGCCTTGATATTTTATTTTAAAAATGGTATTGACTGATGTTCTTCTAGAAAATCTCCTTTAGGAGTCTGCCAATTGAACAATCAAGAGCTGCAAATAAAAGTTTGTTACTAGGTATTGAGTAATATAATTGCCTTGAGACTATTTTCTCTTATCTGCCTTTTTTGTGATCATCCTCATCTATCTGAGTGTGGGATTACAGGAACAGATTATATGCAGATGACATTTTAAATTGCTTCTGGATGGCTGGCACCACATGGGAAGATACTGGAGAAGACTTCAAGGAAGCCTGTTTATTCACTCAACAATAGCCATTGCGCATGAGGATGCCTGCCAATACAATACTGCTGATGGGACTTTTTTTTTTTTTTAAATGAAAGGAAGGGAGACAATTCATTAGGGAGAGGTGTTTGTTCTATTTACCAATGGCTTGAAAACTAACTGTACTCTTTGGTTCATTTTGGAAAGCGTGTAGTACATTTCTAAAGCATGTTTTAAATTTATAGTAGAAACTCTATTAACATTTCTATTGGTATAGAATTTTTTTTTTGCAATATCCTCTTTGAAAGGCCTATCTAAATATTTTTCACTTTTGAAAACTTTTAAGATGTCTGAATTTTCAACTCCCAGAATTCCCCAGCAAGCATGTGGGGGGAAAAATCTCACAAGGTATAGAAATGACTGTGATTTTTGAATGGTCTCATTTCCTTTCTAAACAGGTAAGTATTTATCCATCTGCATATGCTCTTAATATAAATGGATTTCATGTTAAACAGCCACAGATAATTGCAAAACATGCTTTAAATTTTCAGACAATTGGAAAAAAATAAATCAGATGGTTATATCATAGTTTAATTTGTATCAAAAGTTCATCAGGTTTGGACCTAGAATTTCTTTTCTAGATCCAGCAGTACTGATTTAAAATATGTTATGGGTGGAGTATATTCTGGAAAAAAAGATATTTTCCCTTATTGAGGAGTAGCAAGGTTCATTTTGTCTTTAAGAATTAAGAGGTGCCACCAGAAATTGTGTGAATCCTTTCTATACCTGAGACTTTGTACAAATTATTGAGCAATTTGACTGTTTCCAATATTTTGACATCATTAAAGTATTGCCTGTTAGAAAAAAAGCAACCCATTTTAGGGACAACAAAATTATTTAGCTATTATGGCTGTAACACAGTAATGTAGGGTTATGTGCTGTGAAAATGATAGCCCAGTTTCATTCCATGTTTGGGGATGTGAAAGAGATTAAACTGAAAAGACAATACAGTTAGTATTTGACTTATGACCACAACTGAGTCCAAACTTTCTGTTCTTAAATGAGACAGTTGTTAAATGAATTTTGCTCTATTTTGGGAGTTTTCTTGCCTCAGTTGTTAAGTCAATCACTGCAGTGGTAAAGTAGCACGGTTGCTAAATGAAGTTGGCTTTCCCATTGCCTTTGCTTGCTAGAAGGTTGCAAGAGATGATCAATGAGTCAATTGCCATGTGCCCAAATTTTGATCACATGTTCATCGGGGTGCTGCAACACTTGTAAGTGGGAAACGGAAATGGAAATCACTTTTTTCAGTGCCGTTGTAACTTGGAATGGTCACTGAGCAAACTGTTGTAAATTGAGGACCACCTGTATTGGCCTATTGAACTCACTCAGGGGCTGGGTTGGCAAAAGGTACCAGATTAAAATAGGATCAGGGAATTTGTGGTTCAGCCTACTGTGATTTCTCACCATTAGATCAACATCTTGTGTGAATCAAACAAGGACATCCACAGAAGAAGTAAAATGAAAAATAATTGTGGTTGCAATCATACAACTGAATAGAATAGAATAGAATACCTTTATTGTCATTGCATTCCACGAATACAATGAAATTTGAAAACTACTCCAGCACAGTGCCCCAAACACCACATCACAATCATACAACAGTTTTAAAAATTAAAATAATAATAATAATACGACTAAATAACAAATGCACTGTTTGATTCAAGACAATTACTGCCTTGGAAAAGAGCAAGGTTTCTCAATTTATTAGTCCTCATTTTAAGACACCTATAACGCCTCCCTGATGGTAACAGTTCAAAATATTTAAAACAGTCCAGGATGAGAATGGTCTGTGGAGATTTTTAGTGCTCTAGAGAGGAGTCTGGTCTTCGCAATCTCTTCCAAAGAAGAAAGAGAGCAACCGATGATTTTTTGTGCTGTGTTTACAACTCTCTGGAACATCATCTTATCCACTACAGAGCATCCAGCATACCACACCATTACAGAGTATGCCAAAATGCTCTTGATGGTAGACCGGTAAAAAGTAACCAGCAACTTCTCACCCAGACCACTCTTTTTCAGCAACCTCAGAAAGTGCAGGCACTGGTGGGCCTTCTTTGCAGTGGCCATAGTGTGGACCGACCAAGTAAGGTTGTTGGAAATATGAGTTCCTAGAAATATGAAACTATGAACTCTTTCCACATAGTCTCCATTGATATATAGTGGGAGAGGCTCTGCTTTGCATCTTCTGAAGACTATAATAACTTATTTGATCTTTTTGATGTTCAGAGTGAGGTTATGACTCTTACACTCCATGCAAAAGGGGTGTGATTTTGATTATGTCATCATGACTGTCATTTTGACTTTTTTGCCCTTCCTGATACCCTGGAAACAAGCTATTGAGCCATAATAGGGTGAAATTATTTGAACAAAGCTCACCAATGAGTTGTTGTGCAAAGGAGTATCTTCAGATATGTTGGACATCCACCATTTCAAGTCAGCATAGAGTTATAACAACAATAATACACTGAGCTTATATTCTTTCTAGTTGCTCAGAGTAATGAATATGAGAGTTATTCATTAGATTTTCCCAATCTTAACAAGTCCTTAACTTCACAGGGAAGATGGTGTGACTTGTTAGGGATAACATTGTTTTTACCCTAACTGGTTTAGGTAAAATAATAAATAAGTAATCCTGGTTTATATGTTAAAGTGATTGTAACTTTAACTGTGGGAAAGTGATTAGGGGAGTGGTTATGACAACTCCTTAAAAGAAGCAAGAATGCAGCGTGCTCTCTCTGGCTTTGAAGATTCCTCAATTACTGCTTGGAAGAACGGCATTGCTCGCACGGGAGAGAGAACAAAGGACTTGATTTGTAAGTGAACTGACCCAGGATATTCTACATGGACTTTGCTAACTGAATATCCTGATGGATGACTAAATAATAGATGACTATTGGACTGGTATTTTGACTATGCTATATTATGGAATAACTATAATTGTGATAACACTAGCGTATATGGTATTTTCACTGTATGTTAATAACATACAAGCTTAGCTCACTCATTTATCTGTATGCCTATCTGACTTACACGCTGCACATTCTGTTTTGCTTGTCTCCCTAACCCTGGTTGGGGAACCCAGGCTTAACACTGGTTATGGCCCAGAGGCTGCAAAGTCAGTTTAACTAGGATTAAACAGATTTATGTAAAGAGTGAGAGTTTGTGTTGTTATACATTACAGTAAACAGACCAGCTGTGTTTTTAATTAATTATAGTTTATATACATATATGAAAACAATGGCACAAGTCAATCTACAAAGTTTGTCCGCTTGTATCCAAGCTGGATGGAACAAACTATGTATCATGGTCTGCAAAATGTAGTCTACTCTACAAAAAAGGTCTGTGGAACATAATTGAGAATCCACCAAACGTAGAAGAATGGAATCAGAGGATGAGGAAGACAGACTAAAGATAGAAGAATTTATGCATAAGAAATCAACAAGCCATTGCATAATTGGGTTAACATTAACTGATAACACTTGTTTATATCACGGAGAGAACACGGCTCTCGGTGTTGGCAGAAACTGAAAAGAATATTATGTTCGAGACAAATGTTCGTGTCCATAAATCTAAACACGGAAGCTTTTTCAGGGACGCATCTCCAAACAAATGGTGATATGCTGAGTCATTTAAAAACTATGAAAAACATTTTTCAAGAACTGCACGAGAAAGAGCTTATTTTCTCTGAACTATCCAAGTCTACATAATTAGTTCTATCTTCCTTGATAAAGTTATGAATAACTACGTAACTTCACTTGAAATTTTGCCAAAAAGAAAGTTTAACTTTAACTGATATAACTGGCAGATTGATTGAAGAGGCCAGAAGAAGGCTTGAAAGAGATGAATTAAGGAGGAAGCACCTCAAAAAGAAGAATATGAATCTCCTACTGCATACGCAATTAAAAAAGTGTTTTAATTGTGGAGGAAAGAGGACATTTGGCAAGATTTTGTAAAAAAGCAAAGCGCCAGAATGCTGGCCAGAATACTAAAAGTCATCAAAAGATAATAGCTTATACTAACGGAGCTGTAAAATAATTTATGGGTGGTTGACAGTGGAGCATCCCATATGATATAACATGATTTACTTTAGTCGAGTACACAGCAGATATCGTCTAGCCTATGGCTGGAACACTGAAAGCCTAAAGGTCAAGGTATAGCATATTGTTCTTTTATAAAGAGAATGTAAAAATGTTATATGTACCACAACTTAATTTAATTATTTCAGTAGAATTTTGGTTAAACTAGGATATTAGTTACATTTAGGGGAGATAACTGCATAATTGAAAAAGAAGATAAGAGAATTACTGCATCTTTAAGAGGTGAATTATATGTGTTAAAAAGATGATGGTTTAAGGTGGCTAACAATTTATGAAAATAAGAAACCTCATGACGAATGTATTCACACTTGTTACATCGAAGGCTAGGGCATTTAAATTTTAAAATGCTTAAGAAACTGTTGAATTATCTAAGGGAATAAGTTTGAAATCTTGTAATAAGTATTTGCAATGTAATGCTGTATCAGTAAGAGCAGGGTTATATCGCTAATAGAGTTGATGGATTTTACTACTAAAGAGCCTTTAGAAGTCAGTATTTGCTGATTTAATAGTCCGAAAAAAACCAAATGTAGGAGGAGCTCGTTATACTAAGTAATAATGGACGCACTATTCAGATATGGGTTTTGGCTATTTATATGAAGAGCAAAACTGAAACATATCAAATCATTTTTAATTGGATGAAATTCGCAGAAAGAAAACTAAAAAGAAATTAGTAACTCTTATAACAGATAATGGTACCAGAATTTACAAATAATAAATTCCAGAACAGACTAAGAATGTTAGGTATTCAACATAAAATGTCTGCACCATATAGGCCACAACATAATGCCTTTATAGGAGAGAAGAGGCCAACATTACAATCAATGGCACGAACTATGATGTCTGATTCGGATTACTGACATTTATGGGGAGAAGCAATAATGTGTGGTAATCATATATTAAATAATGTTGTTAATTCAACAACAGGTGAATTACCATTGCACACTGTGGCATGGTACAAAACCTGATTTAAGTTACATGCACACATTTGGAGCACCAGCATGGGTGAGATTGTCCAATGGATTTTATTGTTCAGCAGGCTCCTATTTGATTTTCAGATTCATTCAGTCTTTCAACAGGTGCATTATGCCCCCCTAAACCCCAGTCAAATATACCTGTAATTTGTAATAAATGGAAGCCATGGCCTGAGCTACACATATGGCAAAGCTTCAGTAAAAGTTTATTGAATAAATCAGAATGACTTGTTCACACAACCTATCAACTCCTTTTCAGATAAGCTACATTATGAGTTTAATGAGTTGTATGAACCAGGTCAAAGTCAGGAAGAATAATTAGATCCTTTTCACTCTGTGGAACGTACCAGCCATTTGGGACTAAGGTAGTGTTACTATTTTTTGTAATCTTGGATATATCTGGAATATCCTGATTGGGAATATCTGATAAGTAGACACGTACCAAGGAGCTGAACCGAATGGAATAGAATTGCTTGTATGATATATCTTGGGTCGAACCTGCTGGCTCTAATCCTGCTGAATCTGATCCTTGTTAGTGAAACAAATCCTATTTAATGCCCATTTTCCGGCAAGGCTGCCCTTTTGCAGGAGCAAAGGATCCTTTTTTTCCTGAATGTCTCAGCCTTCTGTGTAATACCTGAATCATGCCCTTTGTTATTAATTGCTTGGTCATAGTTAATGATTTTTATCATCATTGAACTTGGTTAGGTGTTGCAAATCAGTTTCTAGTTAATCCCTAATCTGGCCTTCTGAATACAGTCCTCAAACTGCAATAGCTATGGTCAAGATGTAATTCTTTTATCTGTGCTTGTGTGACATCCAGTGGTGAATTATTTAAAGAAGTACAACCTGTCTGTTCCAAAGGAATAGTGCCTTGGACCAGTTTTTGTACCAGGGACCAGTTTCATGCAGAAACACTTTTTCAAGGACTGGCAAAATCAATTCTTCCCCAATTGTAAAGAGCTTCTTTACTATTTCTTTACTAAAAACATATTTCTATATATATTTTAATCACGATTATTCATTCTTTGAGGCCCGGTACAAAATGATCCATGGACTGGTACCGGTCCAGGGCCCGGTGGTTGGGGGCCCCTGCCTTGGACGACTGTAGCATGTACTTTTTAATCCAGCATGGGGGTGGCTGGTTGTGTATACAGTATACAGCTGCCGAAGTTAGGCTGTCCTGCAGAGATTATTTGAACAAAACTCTAGTTTCACATTGTTTTAAAAAGAAGCATGGTGCAATTGAGAGTTTGTCTTACGATTTCCATTGCCATGGGAGGAAGAAGCAACTCAGGAACAGTAATGGTATTCTACTGGTTCGGCCCAGTCTCCTGAGCCGGTAGCGGCAATAAGCGGTTCTCTCCAATGCTCGGTGTTGGGCACACCTACCTGCCTGGGCTCCCATACTAACCTTTATGTCCGGCATTTGAAGGGTAGCTGCTTTGCATGGCACAGCAATTGCCGCACATCAGCTGCTGAAGCGTCAGGGAGAGTGCAGGATTGCAGGAGGTGACTCAAAATGCCTCTATGCCTGTGCAAAGTGTGCACTTGGCTCACATGCATGCAGAGTGTGTGCGCCAGTGGTGGAATTCAACCGGAGTTACTACAGGTTCGGTGACTACATTGCACGTGCATGTAAAAAAACCTTTAGCTGTGCCGCCCGGACAGCTGAAAAGTGCACAGTGTTTGAAAAGCCTATTTTTTTCCTGCTTTTTCAACCTCAGCTGTGATGCGCAAAGCAGCTGAGGTTGAAAAAGCAGGAAATAAAGGACAAGTAAGAGCCCGGGCAGGCGGGTGGGCCAAACAGCAGCAAATACAGAACCAGTTCTCTGTCTGCTGCTCTTCAGAGCTACCGGTTCTATAGAGCCGGGCAGAACCGGTAGCATCCCACCCCTGGTGTGCGTGCATGCAAAGCGCGCCCACCAAGCCACGGCCATTGAACCAGTGGTAAAAATATTTGAAACACACCACTGCTCAGGAAGGAAATGATTCTGCAACTGAACCAAGCCATCCATCCTGGTCCTGCTAGACTTTGCTCTGCCACCTGCAATATCCATTAATCATTTAGCCCACATTCCTGGTGTCAGCAGGAAGATGGTTAGAAAGTCAATATGGTAGCCACCAGGGACATGAGAAAGAGCAGGGCTTAAATTACATCCTGTACTGGGTGCCTGCCATTATTACTTTTTTTGGCTTCCCCTCATGCTTAGGTCTCTTAGTTTATATCGGTAAGTTAATCAGTGCAATGTTTATAGTTGAATCCTGTGCTTGTACAGGTAGTCCTTGCCTTATGACCAAAATAGAGGCCAAAATTCTGTTGTTAAGCAAGATGGTTTATAAGTGTGTTTTGCCTCATTTTTCTGGCCACAGTTGTTACGTGAATCATTGAAGTTGTCAAGTTAGTAATATGGTCATTAAGTGAATCTGGCTTCCCCATTGTCTTTGCTTGTCAGAAGGTCGCAAAAGAGGACCCCATGACCTTGGGACACTGCAACCGTCATAAATATGAGCCAGTAGCCAGGCATCGTGATCGTGATCATATGACCATGGGGGTGATGCCATAGTCGTAAGGGTGAAAATGGCCATAATTTCAGTGCTTTTGTAACTTCAGTTGTAAGTTGGGAACTATCTGTGCTCTTGAAAAAAATCAGAGCTTATTATATCTGGGTTCGAAAACTAATGCAGATGTAAACAACAAACAAATCAATAAACAGATTTCTGCACTTTAGCTCCCGTCAGTGGCCTCAACCAGGTTAAAGTCCGGTCATCTGGACTCTAAGCTCCTGAGACAGCTCTAAACTTTCATTAGTTTTCTCACTGTTTTAGAAATACAGTACTTCTCGGTAAATACAGTGCTGCACTGCACAGTTTTGCAAAACTTTTGATTATTTCATTAAATATCTTCCCATTTGAGTGAGACCTTGGGGAACAAATAAGCATGTCTGCTTTAATTCTGAAGAGTAGCAGAAATATAAAACCTCAAGTTTGTGATGCAGTTAAGAAATTTTAGAGTTGTTTAATGTAGCATGAAATAGCAATACTTTTATCAATCTTGACTGAACTAAAAAAAAAAAGGCTGTGTAGAACAGCAGCTGATTTAACCTTGAATACGAGGCCAGAAGGAGGTAGACTGGGAAGTCAGAAAATCTCCAAAAGGCAATCCCCCCACCTTTTTCATCGAAAATTGAACTTAATTCAATAAAGCCGTTAACTTTTACTTTCTTATGGAATTCTTATCCCCCCTTCTTTAAAAAAGAAAAAGAAAAAGGCAGAAGCTGCATCTGAGATCTCCAGCTCCTCCTACTGGTGGTAGGACTGCCTGGAATTGCATATTTCTAAAATCACTTTTCTTGATTGGAATGGACTTTCTCTGAAGATGGTGGATAAAAGTTGAAAAAGTGGCATTATCTAACTGAACAGAGAAAGAACCAGAACTTATCCAGAAGTTAAAAATGTTATTACTTTTAAACCAACATCTGCTTCCTCTTAAATTTATAAACTCTTCTTACACAAATGCCTATAAATATTGATTATTTTAATGGATGCATTTTACATTCTTTTAAAAACAAGTATCGGATTTGGCTGCAGAGAGGTTTTGAGCTCAGGGCTGCAAGCCAAAGGTTACCAGTCAGGAAAGAGAAACAACAGCTGTGCCGTTCGCATTGGTGAATAAGAGAAAGTCTATAGGACTACCAAGTCATACCAAGGTCTGTTTTCCCTTGCTGATGGCAAAACTAATGTTTTATTAAAATAAAGAAAATCTTCACTTGCTGGTTGGAACAATTTAATACTTCACTATGGCAACAAACACAAATCTACAAAGATTTAATCTGGAAGAAAACAAAGATAATGTATATGAAACTGTCCTTGGTGAGATTAAATATTTGGAGCTGCCTTTAGGAATCACTTTAGGGTAAGTATCGTATTGTAAAGAACTCTTATTCTATTGATTCCTTTTTCTAGTTTTTGCTTCATTTGTTTATTCATTTATTCTTGTTACAAAATGCACAGCTATCATGCCATTCCTACTGACTTTAGTGGGGGTTAGACCTGTTTCTAAAGTAGTTCAAAATTGTACCTCAAAATTGCAACATAGCACTTGGCTACAGCGAATTTCATTTCTCTCATTATGTTCACAACACTGATGTTTAATTAATTTAAAAGGCTGTTCTTTCATTCATGAGACTTTATTTGGCTTTCTCTTTTAAGTCAGTTTTGCTGATGGTAGATTGTGGTGGGATTGAAGTATATGCAAGTCCAATTTTGTCCCTTTTTATTATTTTAAATCACCCCATTCCCTGCACGTAACTTTTTTGTTTTAATTAAAACTTGTGTCTGCTGCTAATTATAACTCATGGAATAAAGTACAAAATTCTCTGATATTTATTATAGCAAATTTATTACATGTTAAGATACAGCAGTCTGAAATAAATAGGAAATATTTGTATTTTCATGGTCATTTTATATATTAAGTTGCAAGGCATGACTCTCAAATTTATTTTTAGTACCTGCCAGACTATTTTAAAATAGCACAGTGTTACTTTAAGTATCAGTTTACTGGAGAAATTATATTTATTCCAAATCATGCTCCTGGTGAATTTTCTTCCTGTAATAATACCATTTTATAATATGAAAAAGGGATGAAATAATTTCAATCATTTTAATTCTGATCAAACCAAACAAATCAAGCAGCTACACTGAACAGTGGCTGTGCTTTTCATTCTAGAAGGAAGAAGCTTTCTTTATTTTAATTGTTTCTTTCAGTTGTCACTTTTTTCATCTGGACAGAATCAGGTTAAGTGCAAGCCACATTAGCTTAGTTGAATTGCAAAAACTTATTTGCAAGGTTTCTATCTCACAAGACTTACAAAATTGGAAATCATATACATAGATAATAAGTATTTCATATTGTTGGCTCATACATCTTCCTACCATCCCAATATGAAATAAAACAAAAATGAATAAACCATTTTAGCTAATTTGCCTTGAGCCTGGAAAATTGAAAGGAAGCACATTCTGTTTCATCCATTGGCAGAGGACAAAGGTCTTAGGAAGAACATCATTACAGGGAAGAGACCAGTTCAGCTCTTATATAGGACGTGGAGCTGCAGCTTACCTGCCAGGCAGATATGCCAGCTCCTCCTGGTCCATCCCTATCTCTTTCCGTTGGCCAAAGGAACAAGAGGTCATTCAAACAAGAGCTCCTTGATAGGAAGACTGGCTCAAGTAGAGAAATGCCGCCATCATTGATCACCATTCCTTTCTGTCCTCATATCTTATATTTAAGGTTGCAACTCTCACAGCAGAGTCCCCTCTTCCCTCCACCTCCCCGTTTTTTTTTAGTTAATACTCGACAGCCCCGTGTCCTATTGGGTCATCTTTTGAGAGAAAAGTAGTGTAATCTCATGTAACCAAAATGAACATTACATTTTAGGCTGACCCTTTTTCTTTTTTCTTTTAATTCAAATGCTATATGGTCCCATGATCACCTAAAAAGAGTATATATCAGAAATAGCAAAACAATGGTAGTGGCAAACAAACTTCAATAAGACTCTATTTACTTATCTAAACAGATAGGCAGAATAAGCTACCCTATTGATTTTGCTTATGGGAAGCTGGAGAAAAGTGTCCGAATTAATGGTCATGTGACTGCAGGGACACTGCGACGGCCACAAGTTTGTGAATAAAACTGATATAAACTTCATGGAAATTTCATTTCCACATAAGAACAATGTATCCTGGATTTTTTAATGTATTAAGTTTGTGGATTTTAGGTCTCTTGATTCAAAAATGGTTGCCGTATATGGTATTGCAGAGGTCCCCCTTACTAGAAGTGGGCTGCTGCCGGTTCGCACCGGTTCTGGCAGACTGGTAGTTAAGATTAGGCGCAGTTCAGCAAACTGGCAAATCCCACCACTGGCTAGTCCCGGCCCTGTCCATTTCTTAGCCTGTTTTCGGGGCCATTTTAAGGCATTTTGGGGGCATTTTCAGCCCTCTTTTCAGGCCAAAAACATCCCTCGAAATGGCCTGAAAATTCCCCAAAAGACCTGAAAAACGCCCCCCAAACTCCCTGTTTTAGGGCTGTTTTCAGTCAGTATTTTAGCCAGTTTTCAGGCTATTTTGGGAGCATTTTTGGGCTGTTATCAGCTTGTTTTCTGGACTAAAAACACCCTGAAAATGGCTCAAAAATGGCCTGAAAACAGCCCCAAAACAGCCCCAAAACAGGCTGAAAGATGGGCAGGGGCAGGGCCAGCCAGTGGTAGGATTAGCCCCGACTGGCTGACTCTTACCTCTTCATTTGAGGTTAGTGGCCAGGAGGCAGGGCTGGGTGTTATGAGTGACATCACCCACCCACCCACTAACAGGCCATGCCTACCCAGCCAGAGAACCAGTTGTTAAAAACTTATATAAAATATTTTAAAATACAAATAATCAGCTTAAAAGCCAATACTCATAAAATGTTCTTCTGTTAATGTCATCTAAAAGATAGTCAACAATCAAACGTATATAACAGAGGTGGTATTCAGCAGGTTCTGACCAGTTCTGAAGAACCGGTATCGGAAATTTTGAGTTGTTCAGAGAACCGGTAAATACCGCCTCTGACTGGAGATTTTACAGTATCCTTCCCCTGCCACGCTCACCAAGCCACAACCACAGAACCGGGAGTAAAAAAATTTGAATCCCACAGCTGGTATATAACCTTATATTTAAAAAGCTACAATATTTCTCGAATCAAGTCCATTCTAATCTTCAAAACCCAGAGTCAAAAGTTGATTCTTCTATTTATCCTGTAAGAAATCTATCAATGATCTCTTCATAGTGTTGGAAGAAATATCAATCTGATTCAGTTCCAAGCTGGAAATATGGAGGCTGATTGGAAATATGATTTAATGATGAAGCAGAAGCAGATGGGATCTGGGCAGCTGACCACATGGAGTTGAAAGTGGGGAGTATTTATACCTTCTCTTGGGCTTTGCCCTTGAACTTCCTGTTCAAGAACATGCATTCTATCGTCTCTTGTCAGATTCCCATGGGGCCATGTGCAAATCCTAGGTGTTTGCCTGGGCTAAGTTTGGTTGAAGTTTCTGTGAGTGATGCAGTGAAGGGGCTTTGGGCAATTCCTACTGTGGCTAAGGGCTAATCATACCTTTGTTGGATCTTGGGCGAGGGTATTTGCTTATGAATAGAGCTAGCTATCTCTTAAGTGCTGACTTCTGCTGAGGGTTATTAGGAAAGATGGGGGTTGCATTCCAAGAGCATGTTTCTCCATTTCTCATTCAGGGAAATATAATATTCAGCCTTTTTAACATTTCTCAAAATACATTTCATTCTTCTAGGAGAGGGGTGAGTGCTAACTTTCTACAGTAGCATGAAATTTTGCTATCTCATTTAGCTCCATTAATTTCCATCGCAGGGAATAAAACACCCCGCCGCTGTAGTCGTATCAAACTCTGCCTGTTTACGTAGGCCATATATAACATGCACATTAAAAACAGGCAGAGTTTGATCATACTGTAATGGCTGCTGCCTTGATTTTTTTTTTTTTAACACATCTTTTGGACGCTTCTGAAGAAAGCAAAGGCCAGCTGCTTTCATACAATATTATCACCCAAAAACGAGGTGAACATATGCATGGAGTCATTAGAAGTCACAACTGACACAGTTTAATTTATCTCCCAGTCCTTTACAGTATATAATTTTTAAAAAGTCCACATAGGCCCTGCCAACTTCTACCCACATTCTGGTTATATTAAGCACATATATGATTTCTGGGCATGTTTAAAGAATAGAGATTCTTAGGCAAAAATTAATTATATTTCCTTTTTTAAAATAATACATTTCTCCTTCAAAAGAAGATGCTGTTGTCTCAAAATTAAAAGTGAAAAAAAAAGTGTTTCCAATATTTTAATTACTTCATCACCTTTGTAGGAACTCAGGTATATTCAGTAGGTGAGACAGATGCAACATCTTCTGGTAAAATTTAACGAGAAGGTAGAATGTTTAGGGATGCAGCGCCTCAGTGGCTAAGATGCTGAGCTTGTCAATAAGAAAGATTGGCAGTTTGGCGGTTCGAATCCCTAGCACTGTGTAACTGAGTGAGCTCACGTTACTTGTCTCAGCTTCTGCCAACCTAGCAGTTCGAAAGCATGTAAAAATGCAAGTAGAAAAATAGGGACGCACTTTGGCGGAGAAGGTAACAGCGTTCCATGTGCCTTTGGCATTTAGTCATGCTGGCCACATGACCACAGAGATGTCTTCGGACAGTGCTGGCTCTTCGGCTTTGTTACGGAAATGAGCACTACCCTAAAGCCAGAAACGACAAGCATGTATGTGCGAGGGGAACCTTTGCCTTAGAAAATGTTTGGCTATCCAGATGTTGCATTATCCTCCATGTCTCTTGAAGTTCAGCAACATTTGGTTAGCTGCAGATTCCTCTCATAGTAGTTTATTTATTTATTTATTCGATTTGTCAATTGCTTACAAGATAATAGATAAAAGTATCAACATAGTTATGAATACATGAAATGGATACATATGATAAAATAAAAAAGAAACAATAGGACAGGGACGGTAGGCACATTAGTGCGCTTATGCACGCCCCCTACAGACCTCTTAGGAAAGGAGTGAGGTCAATGGTAGAACAGTCTAAGGTTAAAGTTTTTGAGGCTTGGGGAAGAACCCAGAGTCAGGTATTCCAGATATTGACCACTCTGTTGCTGAAGTCGTATTCCTGCAATCAAGTTTGGTGCGATTAACTTTGAGTTTGTAGCTATTGTTTGCTCTTGTGTTGTTATGGTTGAAGCTGAAGTATTCATTGACAGGTTGGACATTGCAATGTATAATTTTTTTAATAACTATACTTAGATCAGACTGAAAGGCGGCGTAGTTCTAGATTTTCTAGGTCTAGAGTTTCAAGTCTGGTGGCATAAGGTATTCTGCAAGGAGTAGAGGAGCGGAGAACTTTCTTGTGAAATATTTCTGGACCTTCTCAACTGTGTTAATATCAGCTATATAATGTGGGTTCCAGACTGGTGAGCTGTATTCAAGTATCGGTCTAGCAAATGTTTTGTATGCTGTAGTTAGTAGCGTGATATTACCAGAGAAAAAGCTATGCAGGATTAGGTTAACAACTCTTAATGCCTTTTTGGCTACGTAGTTCCAGTGAGCGTGCATAAGCGCACCAATCGTGCCTACCATCCCTGTACTTTTTATTTTTCTTATCAGTTTCTATCTCATATATTCAAGCTGTATTTATTCTTATACCTGTATCTTGTGATTGACAAATCAAATAGACACTAAAAAAAATAAATACTTACGGTAGATCATTAGAGACGAATACTCCAAGGTCCCTTGACAGAGTTTTGATCATCAACAAGATCTTGACGATTCAGCTTGTATTTTGTTTTCTGATTTTTTTTTTGCCAATATGTAAGACAGAGCATTTATTTAGTTTAATCTATTTAATTTAATTTATTTAAGTGAAACCTTGATGGCTTTTGACTTTCTTCAGAAACGACTCTACTAAGAGAACAGAAGGGTTAGGATTTTATACCAGCGCTTCGTCAACCTTGGCAACTTGAAGATGTGTGAACTTTGAGATGGCTGGGGAATTCTGGGAGTTGGAGTCCAGACCGCTGAAAGCTGCCAAGGTTGAGAAACAGCGCCCGACACGCGACTCCCTTTTCACTCCAAGGGGGAAAAATGCACGGAACCCCCCGCAAGGCGCTTTTAGAACACAGACTCAAAGCCCCCCCCCCGCCAAGTATTCCGGAGTCCAAGGAGCATGGGAGTTGTAGTCCGACACACCCGGAGTCAAGTGTCACACCAGCCGCTCCGAGGGACGCGGGCGCCCGCCCTCCTCTCCGATTCGCTCCCCTCGACTCCGCACCGGGGGTGGCCCCGCCCCTTTCCCCGCCCCCTCGGCTTGTCTCTCCGTCTCCCTCCCCCTCCCACGCAAGATGGCGGAGAGCCTGCCGGAGCATGAGCGGATCCTGCAGGAGATTGAGAGCACGGAGACGGCCTGCGTGGGACCCACCTTGAGGTGAGCGCCGGGCGGAGGGCGGGGAGGGAGGAGGTGCGGGGGCTGGGGGGGGGGGAGTCCGAAAGCGGGTTCCGCCTTCGCGGCGGGAGGCCGGAAACCCTCGGTCTCCCCTGTTTGGCAACGCCGGGGCGATGACAGCTCGCACCCGGGGAGCCCGGCGCCTCTGCCGTGCAGAATGAAGGGGCGAGGGGGTTGCAGCTCCCCCGGGAGCCTCCGGCCTTTCCCACCTTCGTGAGGGAGAAGGAGGGGGCTCCTTCCGTTGAATGCCCCCCTCCGAGGCTCTCGAAGGGGGGGAGAAGCGCAGCTTCTCGGTCTTCCAAAGGAAAATACAAAGAGCAGCTCTTTCAACAAACATTCAAGGCTCACGCTGTTTATTGAGAGATACCAAGCGTGTAAAATCAGGGCGTGAACATGTCTTGGTCAACCAAGCCGACTTCATTCCGGTCCTGTCACAGGGACCAAGTCGCTTGTGGGGCGCCCTGTCAAGTGGGCATACGCGAAAGACTCCCAGGGCCCGACTTTCCCTGCGCCTCCTCCAGCCCTCAGTCTCCCACACCCGCCCTCCCCCATGAGTGTGTAACTTACANCCCCCCCCCCCCCCCCCCCCCCGCTTATTTCTTGACACTTCTGAGGCTTACCAAGAACAAGCTTCTTGCTGTTTCCTTTCCTTTCCTTTGGTGGAATCATCGCCCCATATAATGTCTGGGGGGGTTAAAAAAAGCATGGAGGTGAAGTTGTTTCTGTAAACCTTGGTGTATTCTAGGTGTTTTGGGACTTGTCAAAACCAGCGACTTTCCTTTGTTGGCACGAGTTCTAAATCGGCTCCTTTTGAAGGGATGTTTGACTTCAGAATATGGAGCACTGTGATTCTCCTTCCGCTCCATCTGCTGCATTGGTCTTGCTCCATGGAATAATTTTTTAGGATGATGCAATTGCACCTTTTGTTGATGAATGTTTACTAATGTAGTACTGCTGTCATATGATTATATCTGATATCTAGAATATATGCTGGCTATATACAGTACTATGAAACTTTTATCCCCTAACTTTCGTGGTTTCTGTTGATTTTGCTCATAGAACATGCTAAACCAAAAACAATAAACAGATAGTGGCTTAAAATATTACCTAAATTAAGGTATTGTAATTTGTAAACCATGCTTTATAGCTTAGCACTGAGATATAAAAACAGGTTGTATTTATTGATCCAATACTGAGGTTTTTAAGAGCTTATTTGCTGAAGGTACATGATAAATTATAAATTGAACCCATTGAAAGTATGTACAGTATTTAGTAAATGACATAATTATGGATACAAAAATCTTACTTAAAGTTATAAGACAAATTGATTCTAATTCTTTGGATATTTTTCATGAGACAATTCTAATTACAAGTAGTCCTTGACTAACAAAAGTTTGTTTAGTGACCAAAGTTACAACAACTCTGAGAAAAGTGATTTATGACTGTTTTCACATTTAGACCATTGGTCACATTATCGAAATTCAGACACTTGGCAACTGACTCATATTATGACAGTTGCAGTGTCCAAGGGTCATGAGATCATCCTTTGCAATCTTCTGACAAGCAAAGTTAACGAGGAAGCCATATTCACTTAACAACTAAGTTACTAACTTAACTGCAGTGATTCACCTAACAATTGTGACAAGAAAAGTTGTAAAGTGGGTCAAAACAAATGTCTCATGTAGCAACAGAAATTTTGGGATATATTGTGGTGCTGAGTTCTGTCTGTAATTATGTTCTGGATAAGGTGTCCTACAATAGTTTTTCAAGTTCAGGTTTCCTAATTCATGACTTTAGGGAGATTACTATATAAAGATTCTATGAAGGAGCTTATGTAAAGCTATATAAAGTTCATATGATTACAAAATTTATTTCAGTAGATTTTATACAAATTCCTAGCAAGTTATGCAAAAGATAAAGGTGGTTTTGCCCTGAATGTAGTAGTCATATGTGTGCAAAATAAAAATGACCAACTCACTCATGTTTACACATTATATATACAGTAAATATTCCTAGCAGAAGGGTTGTGCTGTTTAAACAGTATATCGTTAATTTGAGAATGAGAGCTTCCCCTTAAGGGAATGCCTCATGGGAAATGTAGTTAATGCCTCATGGGAGATGTAGTTTATGTCATGTGGTCATATCTGTAATCCTGATTGGTCAGTGAATTGATTTCTGGTTGGGTTGGGGAAAGCTTTGTTCATTCTTGTTTGGATCCCAGCATCGTGCTGGAATCTCCCTTTGCTGTATCGTTATGGGATGGAGATAACTATCTTTTCACACTGTGAAGACAACAATGCAAATATTGGACATTAGATGAATCTCAACATAACTGAATTATACCTTGAGGATGCTAATATAATCCAATTAAGAAACTTTGTATGGAAGCCTTTGTAGTGTTTAACTACTTGTCTCTATATTCAGCCAGAAAATTACAGAGATAGCATAAGAGTGAAGTGCTAGAAGTCAATGCCAAATATACTTTTATGACTTTAACTCATTTCAGACTTTTACCATAGATATAAATAAGCTAGTCCCCTTTTGAGCGCATACTAAGCAAGACAGTTGTTAAATGAGTTTTGCTCTATTTTTACAATCTTTCTTGTCACTGTTGTTAAATGAATCAGTATGGTTGTTAACTTAGCAACATGGTTGAGTGAATCTGACTTCCCGTTGACTTTGCTTGTCAGAAGGTTGCAAAAGGTGATCACATGACCCTGGGATACTGCATTTTTCATAAATAAGAATCAGTTATCAAATGTCTGGAATTTTGATCATGAGACCATGGGAATGCTGCTCGCATGATCACAAGTGTGAAAAACATACATAAGTCACTTTTTCAGTGCCATTGTAAATTTGGTCACCAAATGAATGGTTTTACATCAAGGGCTATCTGTATGTATTTAGCTGCTTCGTGTTTCCTCACTGTCCATTGTAATACTAGATTTTGAAGAAACCTCAAATTGCTGTATTCTAAAATCCATCAATAATACCAAAAAATTGAACAGTAATCTTATGTCAGTGTTATGGCTATTTTAAATAACCTTACTGGAGCAATTTGTACAAATCTACCTGACATCATTAAAATAGATGCAACTTCCTCCCATTTTACTCCTATTATGAAGAAAAATATTTAAAGTGTGTGCTGAAATACTTAATGCATTCAAGACCCTTTTAATTCAAATAATGTTTAACACAGGGGTGTCCAACTTGGGCAACTTGAAGCCCTCTGGACTTCACCTCCCATAATTCCCCAACCAGCCATGCTCCCTGGAAAATTCTGGAGTTGAAGTGCCAAGTTGGACATTCCTGGTTTAACAGATCAACATATTGAACAAATATAGTTTTCTAATATAATAAACACTTTGTGCAATTAATTATTATATGCAGAAATTGAATTATTGTTCATCACTGCAAGAGTGATGCATGACTTTATTAAGTCATGCATCACTACATGACTTAATAAAGTTAATATTGAAATGTTTCAACTGCAGCATTAGGAAGATGAGATAAGGATATTCCATCAAACCTGTTCTTTAATACTCATCACAAGTCTAAGATTCTCATCTTTGCAGTACTTATTAAATGTGCTTCTTGACAACATATCATGAAATCACTATTAAACACCTGCTTTACATGAGACTTAATTATTGCTGTTAAGAACTTGTATTAATCAGATTCTTTAAAGAGCCAGTTTCATATTTTCCCCTGCTTTTACAGTTTATTTTCATTTATATTTATCTAGTAGAAAGAACTGTAGGAAATGTTATTCTCTTCACATATACAGCCTTTTAAATAAACCCAGAAAAATGTTTAGTATGGACATGTTTTTCTAGATTGTTGGTTTAGGAAATGTAAAAGTGGAGAACTGTGTTTCTTTACTACGGATGAAGAGTCCTGGAGTATCCCTTTGTAGTAGTTGTCTCTCAGAATCAGAATCAGTCTTAATACTTTTTGTCCTGAGTTTCCAATATAGTTTTTATTTATTTATTCAATTTCTATATCTGCTCACCTCAATCAATGAGGTGATTGATGGTTGGATGGTTTACAAGTCTGGATGGTTTACAATTTAAAACAATAAAACATTTTCAAACAATAAAAACAATAGAAATCTAATTAAAATATTAAAAATAAATATGCATAGCAATCAAGATATTTGGCCAGTTAACCATAAAGCCAGGAAACAGTCCTTAGCACATTTCAGCATACCAGGCTCTTGAACACAGCCAGGTTTTCGAGCTTTATGAAAAGACAAGAAGGTTGGGACCATTCTAATCTCCAAGGGGAAGTTATTCCATCAGGCAGGGCTACTGCAGAAAAGGCCCGTCTTAGAGTCCCTGCAAGCACCACATATGGCCTTTGGCTGATGGGATCTGCCACATGCCCATTCTACCAGATCAGGTTTGACAGTCTCCAGTCTTCCCTTTCCCTTTAGAAAAAGGTGATCTCTTGGGTAGCCTGGTCCCAAACCATGGAGAGAGACAACCAGCACCTTGATGTGCACTTGGAAACATATAAGTAATCAATGAAGCAGTGATATTACAAGTGCTATATATTTGGCACTATTTACTATACACACAGCTGCATTCTGCACGAGTTGACGTTTCTGAATGCTCTTCAGGGACAGCCCCATGTAGAGTATGTTGCAGTAGACTAAACAAGTGGTTACAAGGGCATGATTCACTGTGAGGAGGGCCTCCTCCAATAATGTGTGTAACTGGCATACCATCTAAAGGGGTGCAAAGGCTCTCCTAGCTATGGTTGTCGTCTTATCTTTGAGCAGGACCTGTGAAACTAGGAGGACCCCCAGATTGAGCATTGGATCTGTCTGGAGTAGTGCAACCCTCATTCAGAACTAAAGATGGAAGAACCTTATTTCTGGAGGGTCCAAATACCACAGCCACTCTTGTCTTGCTAGGGTTGAGTTGGAGCTTGTTTTGCCCCATTTAGTCCCCAACAGCTTCCAGATAGTGGGATAGGGTGCTGGGGTAGACATATACAATATATCTTGGTGTCATCTGCAAATTGATGATATCTCACCCCAGTCTGATGGATTACCTCACCCAGTGGCCTCATCTGAATTTAAAAGAGAAGGGGACAGAGAACCAAACCGAGGCGCTCCACAGAGTAGGGGCCATGGATTGGAGATCTTTCCCTCTATTAACACTGACTGGAACTGGCCTGGAGAAAGGAGGAAAATCAGCACAGTACAGTACCACCCACCTCCAATTCCCATAGCCGGATCAGAAGGATACCATGATTTATGATATCAAATGCTGCTGGGAGGTTTAGAAGAGTCAAGATGGATGGACTATCTCCATCCCACTCCCTATAGAGTCATCCATGGGTGTGATTGATGCTGTCTCATTTCCAAATTCCAGGATGAACCCCAACTGAAACAGGTCTAGGTAATTTGCTTCATCCAAGATTCTCTGAAGCTGCCATGCAACCACTTTGTCTCCCACTTTCCCTAGAAAGAGAAGATTGAAGACTGGATAAAAATTGTCCATATTACTTAGTGATGGTCCTTTGACAGATGGGTGTGTTATTCTGATGATACTTAAGTCTTATGAGTCTTTTGTGGCCTTTGATGACAATGCATAGTTAGTTTCCAGCAATGTAGCATTTCCTTTTGGTGGTACTTTCACCACCTTAAGCTGAATAGAAACAAGACTGAGATTGTTGTATTTTGGTCTGATTGTCCTTCCTATCCTCTACTGCAGGGGTGTCAAACTCAAATTTATTGAGGGCCACACTAGGGTTGTATTTGACCTGGGAGCGACAGCGAAGTGAGAGTGGCCAGGGGGAGCATGACCAGCTCAACGTTACTTGTGTCTGGGGTATCTGTGGTGGAAATGGGGCCTCAAACCCCCCTTTTTTGGCTGTTATGGCCACCTGCAACCGTCTACCAGTGAAAATGGAGCTCAGGAAGGCCACAACCCTCCCAAGCTCTGTTTTCACTGGCAGAGGATTGCAGGAGGCCGTGGCAACTGAAAACGGAGCTCGGGAGACCATTTTCGCTGGCAGAAACACCGCAGGCCGCTCCTTTGCTGGTTCCAGGTCGGCCCTGCAGGTCAGATCTAAGTACCCTGCGGCCGAATCCGGCCCCTGAGCCTTGAGTTGGACACCCCTGGTCTACTGAGTCTTCTTCATATTTGTCATCAGAGCTCCCAAACTGCTCTAGTTTTCTCCATCCTTGGGGTTTTGATTGATGACCAGCTGACTTTATACCTATGTACTGATTTTACTGCTAGGGTTACTCAGTTTAACTTTATGAAAATTCATTAGATTTGAGGGTTTCTGATGGAAAAGACCACAGCATAATTGGTACATGATTATCTCATATTAACATTGAGAATAATTTTCTGGATACCATTGCAAACTACGACTGCTGTTTCGACTGTTCTGGATTTTCACATTAGGCTTATGTGTTAATACAGCATAGGATTCTTCACTGGTTCCTATTCAGATCACAACCCTCTTTAAATACATATATTTGGGCATCAGGTCACCCCACCCTTCCCCACCCTGCCATATCAGTCTACTCTTATTTCTTCTGACAGTTATGTTCAATTTTATACCACTGTTTTGTTTTCTTGCTCTAGGAGTCTTGGTCTCCAGCTTCTGGGTCTTGATGAACCTGGCCCCATGACTCCAGAATCAATTCCCTTCCTCCCCTTGTCTCTATAGTCTTTAAACCTTTTTAAAGGAACTTTTATTTGATTTCTGTGTATAGAATGTGATTCTTCTTCACTACTCTTATTTAGCTGACAATTCCAGGTTGGTTTAAATTATTTTGAACGTAGGTACTATGGCCTTACCCAATCCAATTCTTTACTGGGTTAATTTAATTTAATTTAATTTAACTTTACTACACTAATATTATTACATTTATTTGTAATTATTATGTTGTTTTGTTCTGTGGTACCATACCTTAGTAAAGACACCAAAGGTAATGATGATGCTTGATCCCTATATTGGGTACACCTGTGCTAATTTGGAATTTTGAGCTTGTCAGGCCTGTTGTTCCTGGTCTCCTGTGGCTGCCAAATGATGCTTAAATATACAATGGCTCTTAAATTGCAGTCCCAAACTCTGTGACACCCATGTTTAAAAACTAGAACATGATTAACCACAAAGTCAACAGGAATTAAGCTTGACTCAAGACTTTAATTTTGAAGAGCTTATGCCTGCTGTATAGGGATTAATTTAATTTTACAATAATTCAAGGCACTTTCCCTAGGTACAGCATATATTTCAAATTGGAATTGGACTCATTCCAGGTTATTCCAGAAGGAGGAACTAAGTCAGTGCCTGGTTAAATTACATGCATGTGTAATTCTGTGTGTAGATGTTGGCATGGGTGTTTTTTTCTAATTATAAACACATCTTGTGATATATTTCTTTATGCAAATTATGTGGGTGATATCTTAACATTCTGAATTTTTTTGTTTCACAAAACAGAATGACATCAACATGTGATATCTGTTGGTGACGTCTGAGTGTTCAGTGAGCTTCTGAAGTATCCTTAGTTATGTTTCGTAGTAGTTTGTTGGTCATGTTTGTTGAATAAGCCACAGTTGACCCAGTTCACAAATCACACTAAGCTATAAACCATGGTCTACAAACCAGAGTAGTTGAATGCTAAGTCAAAATTAAACACATCACATTTTGGATAGTGTAAGCTGAGTCAATATGTTTTGCTTTTACAGTGAGAGGAATAATGCTACGTTAAGTTGATATGTACCCGGCAATTTGTTTTGAAGTCTAGCAATTTGTAACAACCTTGGGGGATGTTGTTAATGTGTTATTTCCCTGTAGTTTTTGCAAATTATAATGAAGCGCTCTTTTTCAACCTGGTAGGGAAAACTTTAGCTGCAGAAGTGCAGTGATTATCAGATGCAGCTAGTAATAGAATTAGGAAAGAACTATTTTATTTCGCAAACCGTACAATATTCTGAGAATGTTTTCATGTTGTTTCCTCTCTAAAATTAGAATCAAGGTTGCACTTTCTTACATTAGCCTTTCCTAATCTGTCAACTTTCATTATTTATAGCCAGCATTTAGACTAGACAGTGGTGGCAAACCTTTTTTTGGCTCATTGCGCTCACATGCCAGCACCCAGAAGGTTATGTGTGCTGGCCCCTACCCCACCCCTGCACATGCACACGTGATCCCCTTGCCACACGCCACTCATCTGTGCATGCGCGATCAAGATTTTATACTTTTATAAATTACAAAATGAATTTCACACTTGACTTCTGTGTATATAAATTTGCTTGAAGTAACTGTTCTTATAATTCTGCACAGGATTGCAATGCGCTATTTGAAATAGATTAGAGAGAACATCAGAGGAAAAAAATGTAAATGTTGTCAGATTAGTGTTGGGTTTATTTGAATAACACTATTCCAAAACTTACAATATTTGAAAAAAATCTGTAAATCAAGAATGGATACATAAAGTTTTATTTATTTTAAAGATATCTGTATAGTTGTATCCCCAAAAACTGCCTTCCTCACAGTGCGTTAGCAAAACTTGATGTCAGAATATCCATATCAGGAATGTGTGTTTTTGATGAAAAAAAGCCTAATCTAAATATATCAAATTTACTTATACAACCCCAATCCCCAAAAGTCAATGATATTGCCTCTATTGCTTTAGCAATTATAGCTTGATTTTTTTTTTTGCTGTAAATTATGCATACTTTTTTTTCAATATGCTGGTTTAGTAATTAATTGTAGGGCACATACTGATTATTTTAAAGCAGCTACTATTATTAGTATATGTTTCTTGGCATCAGGCTATTTGGAAATGTTAAAATGGTCAAAAGAGATGCTATACTGAGTTTTAGGTGTAACCATTTACTTTAAAATGGGAACTGCGTAGTTTTGGCGATCAAGTATAGCAAGTTTAAACAAGATTAAATGTAATGCGCTGCCCACAGAGCACCTGGGACTGACTTGCCTAAACATGTACACTATATCCAAAGAAATCATTTTACTGTAGTTTCATCAGTTGCAATAAATCTTTATGGGAATGCTTGTTAATTAATTTATATTGCTGTTAAGGTTAGTATTACAATTGGATGACAAACCGTTAATATAACACAGTCCTCTTTTTCCCGCACCTGTCCAAATCAGTCACTGTTTGCTCAACAAATAGTTATAGCACATAATATTTCATAGCAGCCTTTTTCAATCTGATTCCCACTAGGAATGCTGGATTAGCCAAAATGCCCAAAATTTTAATCCATCATTGCTGGATAGCATCAGTTGAAGGAAACCTGCTTTACAAATTTGAATTTTAGATAGGCTTAAATAGGAAATGTAGATTAAAAACAAATCTGTATAATCTTTTTGTTCCATCACAGGAACACCTGTAATGTGTTTTGTGAACACATATCAAGAGGTGAGGCAGCTCAAAGGGGATTTAAGATGCTGTGCTATAGAAATATTTTTTCTAATATTTTGTCTTAAGATGCTCCATGCAATGCAGTACATGATGAATCTTGGAAAAGTAGTTTTGAAATTATATATTCCAGTCTCGTAATCTTGTGCCTCTAGTTCAGAGGTCTCCAAACTTGGCAACTTTCAGACTTGTGGACTTCAATTTCTAGGAGTTGGTCCACAAGTCTTAAAGTTGCCAAGTTTGATGACCCCTGCTCTAGTTGGTCTCTGTTTTCTCGGTGGAACAACTTCTTCAGTCCTCTTGACTCTAATAAGAACACTATAGAACTTGTGGCCAGAAAAAAAAAAACTTGTGGCCAGAAAAGTCAGAAAAGTTTTAAAACTTCTGTTTATGTTTGATTCGTTGTATGGTTGACCTAGTAAGTGGTCAAGCAAGCAGTCAAGAGTTCATGGTTGATATTAAATACTTGGCCTTTCACTGCAGACATCATCAGAGAGTCCTCTGATTTTGGCTCCTATCTAGTGGTCAAACAATCAATATGTATTAAGATATCAATAAAAAAAATCTAGACACCAGTATGATGGGAAAGAACAGTGCACAAAATAAAAAGGAAAATTTTACTTTGGCACTTCTGAAGAGAACCAAAAAAACTTTTTGGCAAAATTTTCTCAAACGGCAGAATCGATATGTCTGACAAAAATGCTTGCTAATCCAATCAAAGAGAAATAGATAACTCTCATTTTCTATTATGAAATAGTCAACAGATACACATTTTTTCCAAAATGTTCCACATAGCCTAGTATAATTTTTGAGAAATAAAATTGCTTTATCTCCTTTTTTAAAAAAAACTGCATTCAGATGACAATTACCTTTGTTTATTGTTAAGGATTATGAGCCAACCAGGATTATAAGTGGTTTTGAAGTAGAAAATAATTTGAACATTCTTACTTTTAACATTATACTCTTACTATATAATATAGAGCAGAAGATTCTGCATGGAGTCCTGTGGGCCAAAATAAGGTAAACTCGAAACATTTAGGAATTATTTCAAAGTTATTTTAATTTTGCCCAATGAAATGGTTCTAGGCATCTAGGTCCATGTATTGATAAGACAGGAAGTTGAAAGAGGTTCTTTTCTTGCATATCTGGGACAGTCGTCATCGATAGTTGTCGGGGTTTTTTTTTGCTACTTTTGATTCTATCTTGTGCCAGCCTTAGAACTGGAAACTAACTGTACTGGCTTCTCTTGTGACTTCAAGAGTTCTTCAAAATTTCTAGTGCATTCCAATTTATTGTGTGTTGAATTAAAGTTTGTATTATTTCAGCTGTTGAAGATCAGAAGAACTGTAGTTGAAAACATCTGATAGGTCCTAAGGCAGCAAATATATTTTTGTTTTGTTTCATAAGACACAATTTTCAGTGCATCAAGAAGTACAGTGTAGCCATTTGTAAGCACATATCAATGTCTAGTGGAAGACATTCTATTTTAACATCTGAAGTACAACACACACAATCTTACACTATGCTAGCAGTAAGATCAGTGGTATTATGGGATTATGGAAGTTGTAATTTAAATTTCTGTTTCAAGCCCAATACCATTTTTCTGTTAGCTTGAAAAGCACAAAGAAACAGAGCTAAGAAAATACATTGATTCTGGGAGGCCAGTCCTTGTAATCATAGATAATGCATTATGCATTGCACTGACTAAATTTGCAAAATTAAATATAACCTTCATTTAGGTAAGATAGGTTTCAACTTCAATCTTGAAGACATCTTCTGCCAGTGACTTTCCCCTTTCTGCTTCTGAAATCCATCCCAAGATTTGGGATGCATATTCTGCATCCCTTGGTGCTTTGGTGGTGCAGTGGTTATGCAGTACTACATGCTACTTCTGCTGACTGTTGGCTGCTTGCAATTTGGGTTGACTCAGCCTTCCATCCTTCCGAGCTGGGTAAAATGAGGACCCAGATTTTGGGGGGTTCATATGCTGGCTCTGTAAACTGCTTAGAGAGGGCTGTAAAGCACTGTGAAAGTGGTATATAAGTGCTATTGCTATTGCTACTCTCGTGCTTCTGTCTTAGATTTCCATTTCAAGATCTTTCAGAGTGTAGTATTTTGTCCTTCACTTATCCATATTTAAGTTTTCAAGCTCTCAGACTTTCTTCAAGCTCTTTCAGGTGACCGGTAGCTTCATCCATAATTGTTTGCTTGTTAATGGTACTTTCTACTTATTACTTTACCTGATGGTCAGATGTTGTAATACAATTTAAAATATGGAGAAAACCCTATTACTTTATCATGGCAGTTTACTGATATATCAAGTTTTTATATTTTTATAAATTACAAATGTTAGACTTTTACTTGGCTTTAATTAAATGAGAAGTATTAAGTATATCCTCGCTAGATTTGTTTGAATCTTCAGTCCCAATTTTTGACAGGGAACTGTACCAACTTTCTTCAAGTAGATTTATTTTCGAGCATTACCTTCTCCTATATAGTGTTCTTGCAACATGCCCAAAATTCCTTCTAGAAAATTACCCAAGAAACTTTGGGGTATGAATGGGGGGGAGATCCTTCTAGCAGTGATCTATTCCATCATGGGTGAACATCAGTGGATTTGAACTATAATTCAGATTCATCCCAGGGGTGGGAATAATGGAAAGAGGTTTTTTTAGAATAAAGGTTGGTAAACCTTTAAAGAAAATGCTTAAACGTTTGATCTTAAAACTTTCACTCTACTTAAAACAGAGTGAAATGACACTTATAATGGAGTAATTTTCAGAATTCTTTCGAAAGTATAGTTTCATCTGAATTTATTCACAATGTCTTCATTTAATGTGGCACAAATAGCTGAAAAATGAAAACTTTAAAAATGTGTATTGCTTTCTGGAAAAAAAGTGCTTATTGTATAAATTGGTAAGAAGCACAAAAGCTTGGCAGGAAGAGGCATCTCCTTGCCTGCCACTGTAAAAACAGGAAGGAGGAAGTCCATTGCAAATCTGGGTTTACTGATTATCAGATGACGTTACACTACAAAGGATGTCCATTAACAACTATCAGTGAGATACACAGATTATCCAGACTGAACAATAACTGCTCTAATGTCATTATTACAGAATATTGACCCTGGTTATAGGAAGCAATGCTAACTAACAAACTGTACTCAGCCCTTCCTGCTTGTAGAAACAGGATACTATTAGTGAGAACAATTCACAGAAATTGCACATACAGGAAAAAGTGACAAGTCAAGTATAAAGAACTAAGATTTATACATTCTTTCCCTGTTTGCAGAATTTAAGCGAATGCCATTCTTTCTGCATGTGGTAATAGAACAAAGTGATTAAAAAAAAACAACAAACAAGGGATGGGATGATAGGGATCGCAGATAAAGGCTGCACATAGAAAACCTGTTGCAGAATTAAGAATATGTCCTTATTTTTTTAAAAAAGCTGATGGATAGCAGGAAACACCTGGACATTATTTTATGAAGTATTTGAAATGATTATATATTTTTTTAAAAAGCTCACAGATACAGAGTATCAGCATCAGAAGTCTGTGGCTTTTGTAAGAGAGACTGCGACTTCATTGTGCTGGGCATTTTTTATCTTTTATGTTTTATTGATTGTATTGTTATGACTTGGTTGTCAGCTGGCTAGTCTTGATGGGTATAGAGTGATGTACAAGTTTAATAAATTATTATATGTATGAATATGAGATACATAGTCAAAGTGACTGACAAAATATCCTGACGTAGCATGGGGGTATAGAATTTATGGTATGTTCCATTATTTTATATTTGTCTTTGATAACACAATTGCAAATACTGAACATGAGCTTTGTGATTGTCTTAATGTTGAAAATTGGCTTTTGCAAGTGTTGTCTTGCATGTTTAAAATTCAGTGGTATTTTGGGGAGATGATGTGAACCTATCATATTTTGCTACATTTATCAGTTTTTATTGATTTAGTTAATTTTGAAAACATTTGTGATAGCTAGAGATATTTAATTCTGTAATTCAGAGGTGTCAAACTCAAGGCCTGGAGGCCAGATCTGGCCTGTGGGGTGCTTAGATCTGGCCTGCAGTGCAAAGGACTGGGTCGCAGTGCCTCCATGCCCCTTCCCCCATGCTCCGTTTTCACTGGCAGAGGGCTATCAAAACAAAAAGAAATGTTTCCCCTTTTGTATTTGAACATGCAAGAAGGGACAGGAAAGAAGAAAGGGAAAGAGGAAAGACAAAGAAAAAGAAGGGAAGATGGGAAGAGAGCAAGGAAAGAAAAATAAGGAAAAAGGGGAAGGAAGAGGAAAGGAGAACGAAGAGGGAAGGAAAAGGAAGGAAGGGGATTATAATAAGAGTGAGGGAGGGTCTCAGGAAGTCCTGCCTTAGCACTTGGCTACCACAGGTGCCCCGACACGAGTCCTGTGTCATGCCCACCATGGTTATGCTCACCCCGGCCACCATGGCCATGCCCCCCAACCCTGATGTGACCCTCAATAAAATCAACTTTGACACTCCTGCTCTAATGCATAAACAGGTAGTCCTAGATTTGCAGCGATTTGTTTAGTGACTATTCGAAATTAAAATAACACTGAAAAAAGTGATTGATGACCATTTTTTCATACTTATAAACGTTATAGCATCCTTATGGTCATGTGATCAAAATCCAGGTGCTTGGCAACAGACTCATATTTATGACAATTGCAGTATTCTGGGATCATGTGATCACCTTTTGCGACCTCACGAGCAAAGTCAATGGAGCAGCCAGATTCACTTAACCATCAGGTTACTAACTTAACAACTGTGGTGATTCACTTAACAACTGTGGCAAGAAAAGTCGTAAAATGGGGTAAAACTCACATAACAAATATTTCACCTAGCAACAGAAATTGAGGACAACCTGACTGTTTTTCCTTAATGATTAAGATATTCATATTCCACCTCATATTCATCTCAAAAGTGTTCCAGATCAGTAAGTTATGAATGTGTGTAAGGGTTAGGCTTATTGTTTTGGCAATGTCTAATATTCATTACTCAGGTACTATTTATTCTGTTGAAATGATTTTTAGAGAAAATTATAGTGACCAATTTGCTCGATTCACTTTTAAAAATATACATTTTATTTTTAAAATTATACTTCAGTATTTTAGTAAGAAATTAGTTAGTCTGTAACATATACTGTTTGACATATAAAACCTGATAGGTATGCCTGCCATAGAAATCAGTAAAGGTAATGTTTGACTTACCACCACAACTGGAAACCAGAATTTCCATTGTTAAGCAAAGTGCTTGTTCAGTAAATCACACCTGATTTTAGAATCTTTTTTTTTTTGCCTGAGTTGTTGAGCAAATCACTGCAGTTAAATGAATAATGTGGTCATTAAGTGAATTTGGATTCCCCAATGACTTTGCATATCAGAAACTGGCCAGGAAAGATGCAAATGGTGATCACATGGTCATGGGAAGTTCAGCCTCACAAATGCTTGCCAATTACCAGGCACCCAAATTTTGATCACATGACCATGGGGATGCTGCAATGGTTGTAAGTGTGAGGATCAGTCATAAAATATTATCTTCAGTGCTGTTGTAATTTTAAACAATCATTAAATGAATAAGTGTAAGTGGAGGACTACCTGTAATGTTTTGGGTTAATTTTATTGAATATGCCAAAATGAATGGTTTCATATAATGTAAAGCTACCGCATCACACTTTTCAAATCAAGGGAAAGGCTACATTCAAACCCTGAATTAGAATAACCAGTGAATAAACCCAACCAAAGTTTGCCAAAAAGAAAAAAAAATAGAATCTTTCATTTCTCTGTAAAATTCCAGAGAATAGGGGGCAGAATGGTTGAAATGAGTGTGTGGCAGGTGCATCTTCTAACCTTCAGAAATGATTCCCCGGAGGCTTTCTAGTTACAGTCTTTGAAGAGGATGTTGCTGCATCTTGCGTATCTCATAAAAGTTATATAGATACTTTCATGTGTAAAAATAAGTCATATTTTAAAGGAGGAGGATTTCAAAACCCCACTGAGTTCTGCAAATTTCAAAAGTGTTTCAGCAAAAGTGTTGCAGACAGCTGTTCTGTCTCTTATACTCTTGAAGACAGCTGACACTTTTTCAGGCCTATGCAAAAAAAAGGCTGAAGGGGGAAAAAACACTGTTGCTTTAAGGAATACAATTATCAAAATTAATGTAATTTTTAAAGCGGCAGCACCTTTTTCTGAGTTATTGAAATGAATACCAGCGAGATGTTGTGCTTGTTCAAGAACTGAAGACTTCAAAGTTGTTTTTTTAAAGTGCACATAGTGTATCCCACTGTCTTTTGACATCCGTATGGTGTCTGTAGGTAGGCGCCATACACATTGTCTGTTGAACAACAACAACAAAAAAGATTCAACTCATCTCTTCCTCTGCCAAGTCAAAAAGCCTTGAACTACACCTTATGTATCTGGAATTTTTTTTGCTGAACTGATGGAGAGGATGTTGCCACAAACATGTAATTCTGCACAAAATAATGCTTTTTTTATTCATTAGATTCTATTTCCATAGTATAAACAGATACTTCACTGTATCAAGCTGGCTGTTTTTAATCAGCTGGGGCCAAACTGAATTGCTTTTACACACAGCTGTATTTATTTCCACATTTAAGTCTAGTTTGATGTATGATTTCTAGTGCTATTTAGGTGTATTGGATTAGATGTATCTCCAAACCATTTTCTTAAAGTACAGATCTTGTACAATAAGTATAGATCTTAAAGTACAGATACCCCCCCCCACTTTCCCAGGGAGTCAAAAATTAGACTGATTATCGGAACAATGATCTCTCTCTTTTTCTATTGCATTCTGTAATCTTCTGCAGAAATTGACAAGACCTAATGTACCCAGGATTACCTGAATAGAAATGGATTTTATAGGGGGCTGCAGAAAAGGAACAGATTTTATTGGTTAAAATTGAATCTGTACTGATTTGAAAATAGGTTTTAAAATATCTATGAGAGTAATGTGAAAAAGATGTCACAATGATTTAAACAAATGAGACTTCTTATATCTAAATAGTTAAAGAGAACATTCAAATAAATTAGAAGAGTGACTTGGAAAGCTTTCTTACAAAAGAGACATGTTAAATTAGTGAAGAAATTCCTGAGAGGAGGCAGAAGAAATCAACTTCTGGCACATAATAGAATGGAATATATCTTTCTATTTCTATGTCTCTATCTCTCTGCCCCTCTGTCTGTCTGTCTGTGTGCATGCATGTATGTTGTAATTTCTGTAGCTATTAATGGAACTTATTTTTTGTCCCAGTCCGTTTGATGATACTTTAAAGCTTTGTTCATAAATAACAGATAATATAGCTTTAGCTGTTAGAAAGTGTAAATTGGAATAAATACAAAATGGATATATTTGATTAAGGTGCGTGTGTGTGTATGTGTGTGTATCAGCATACATGGATTCTGATAGATGTTAAGTGTCCAGTCATGGTTTGCAAATTGGACAGCCATAGATAAATAGCCACTCCCAACCAACTCATGAGAGATGAAGAAAATGAAAATGTTCTTTTTAAAAGGCAAAATATTTTTAAAAACCTTTCACTTTCAGTATTGCCATGTTTTTTGAATGTCAAAGGAAATAAATTACTCTGTTTTTCAGATTGCTGTATGTAAAGCATTCAAAAAATTCAAAAGGAAATGCAGTATTTCAGCCAGATCACAAGGTGGCAGTGATCTGCTATTAAAAAACAAAACAAAACACTAATGAGATTGAAGCAGAATTACTGCAGGTCTAGCCTGAAGTATGGTAGGCAGAAATTATTCCCAGTTCACCAGCTGAATATTAAGGCAATCATGCTTGACACAGAAAACAGAAATTAAACCTAATGCAATTGCTTACTATATATCTTTCCTAATTTTAGATAAATCATAGTTTCCGAAGCAAGAAGCTCATTTGCTTCAGTTATGTGAACACCCCACCTTTTTGGAGGCATGAAATTTTAACCAGTAGCTGTGGGAAATGAAACTATCCTTTATATATGCTAGTCTTGATCCATAACTTCCCTTTAGAGTTCGGGACTCTAATTTTAAATATTGAAATCCATTTTTTTTCCCCTTCCAGCAAAGGAAAAAGCTTGGGAATACTAATTTTCTATAAATGATAGAGCATCTCTATTCAAGGAAATAATACATTTTGTACCTGGCAAGAACGCTGCAGTTTTGTGAATGTCTAGCACGTAGACTTCATTCACAACAGGCCCCTTTCTCCATTCACTCTTTTTAGTAGTTTCTGTTCCTTCTCAGCTTGAGTTGTCCTCTTCTTTTCACAGAGACAAAGAGAGGAGAAAGTGGCCTACCTGTGATTATTCAAGCCTGGTTACCTATAAATATTGGGCTGCTGCTTTTCATATTTAGATTTTTGTGCTGGTAAATACCTAAAATAATTGGGCAAAATGCAATATGCTGTATGAACAGAATTACTGCAACCCTATAATTATTTGATTTCAGGTTCTGAGAATTGTGTGCAAATTTGCATTTTCTTTTCTGTTTTTGACTCATTTTGACATATGTATTGTGTGGCTACATCATGATTGTATTCTGTGGCTGCTTACCCACTAGGAAGAGGACATTTACTCTGGTTGATTTCACTGAAGCTTTTTCAGATTCTAGCCCTAGGGGTAATATGAAACAGAAATCCATTCATGTCAGTTTCCGGATCTGTTCAACGTAGCTGATTTGCCATCCAAAAGAAAGAAACATTTAATTTTTCATCAGATTTGTGAAGGCTGTCCAGCTCCAAGAAGATTGTGATAATATGGTAAGCAATAGAAGAAGAATCAGCAAAGGTTCTAACTAAACTGTGTTATCAAACTAGAAAACAGTCCAGTCACCAACAAATTGGATAAGGCCAATTTATATTACAATAAGTGGGGGGGAGAGGGTGGGGGAGAGGGAGAGAGATATTTAAATGTACACACATGTAATGATTAATTTCATGTAACTGATTTTCTATGAGTGGTTACTTTTGTCCTGTCCAATCAACATTTATTTTGTATTTTCCACATAATCAATGTGCTGTAGTAATAGCCCTAGAAAAATAAAAGCAGTTTAGAAATTCTTTAGAAAAAATAACAAAGATAACATAATGTGAGCTCACTAGCATGAGAGTAAAATACTATGTAAAAAAAATTCAGTTAAACACAGATTGCATATAATATATGCTGTATTATACACAATTTGTCATGTTTACAATATTTGAAATGTTACCCTTCCAACAGAATATGGTGTTGAAGGATGAATTAGTGCTTACTTAATTGTTGATTCCCTCTCTCCAGAAGAAATGTTATATAATTTGTCTATTTCTATTACTGTGTCTGTTAAAACACATTACATGTTATTTTAGATCTATATCTCTGATCAGTTTAGAGGGGTTAGAAGTACCCCCAAATGAATATGTCAATTCTCATGATGATTAATTTCCACAAGGTGGCACTGTTTCCATACAACATGGAGAAAATATGTTTCCCTCCAAAAATATTATCCTTCAAACATCATTGCAGATGTCAGGATGATTTATTTAATGTGTGGTTGTTTCATTTTTATGATATTTCTGTCTTAGAACTCAAGGCATCATAACCCCAAATAATAACCATTTAAGATAAATTGGGTCAGACAGTTTTTATGAGTCCTGTCCACTCTACTGGGGACTTAAACTGGGAGCCTAAAACCAAATATTATAATGGATCTCAGATGTAAGATTTTTTAAAAATGAAGAAAAACATGATGGGGTGGAATAGACTGAACTTAGAACAGACCAAGCTATCTACTGTCAGATGGCTGTAGTTGAAAGAAAGTTATACAAACTAAATATTTAGCATGTAAAATTGTATTTATGTATTAACATAAAAGTATGAGAAACTTGCTTTTGAGTAGAAGAATGCCTTGATTTCTTTTTAATTTAGAAAAATATAAACTAGTAGCTTTTTAAATTAGGAATGTGGTGGAAAAATAAGCCCTCCCCAAACTGGCATTTCTGGGGGTTGGTGAGAAGATGCCAGATTGTGGGACATGGATATAAACAAAGTAGCAGGAATCAGAATGTCAAAACAAGAAGATAGGAATTCTAGCAAACAAATCCTGTTTGTTTTTATCATTGCTGACATTTTTTTATTTCACTAGACATAACTTATCTGTCCTCTTAATATATTTTGGCCTCTGTTATTTTTTAATATGTGACTGCATACCAATGTTTTGGTGTTGGCTGGTTCTACAAGAACCTCTACAGATCCTTTCCTTTTTCTAGTTGTTGTTATTCTACACTGCTCTATGGCTGCTCTGGTTTTCGTATATGTTTTTGGTTATTTAGTTAAAAGATATGTATTCCAATCTAAAAACACAACTCTGGGTGGTTCACAACAACAATAAAATCCACATAAATAAAACCCATAAAGTATAAAACCCAAACAAAACCTGGCACCCCAGTTTTTTCTTTGGAACCCCTCACAATCAGCTCCAGACATCTTGACTCTATCCAGTGCCTGGGTAAAAAGCCCACTCAAGATGGCCTTCTGAAAGGCTGAGAGAATATGGGATCACCAAGAGGGCTCCACCAAGAAGGCTTCTGAGATCCCACTAGATCAGCGGTTGCCAACCAGTGGGCCGTGAGAAAATTTTGGTGGGCCGCAGAGAAATCTCACCCCCAGAGCACTCCCCCAAACCAGGCTGCGCAGAAACACAAGGCTGTGCCGCTCGGATGGCCCATGGAAACCTTCCCCACCCACTCCTTATCTGGCAAACTTGCCTGCTAAATTGCTATTTTTTCTTTTTATGACCAACAGGTGTTCTGCTATGTCGGGAGATTTAGCTTAGTTAGGAAGCAGGAAATTGATTTCTTTCTTTCTAGCTAGTCTATAGATCTTTGGCTCTGCTTTTAAGCACAGCCAAACCTCCCTTAGGACTGAAGGTTCTATTATTCAATGCAGACTCACGGGAAGCAAATTTGAGAGACTGAGCTAGCCGACGGCAAATAGATAGATCACTGCATGATTCTGTGAGCAACTCAATCTGCCTGCCTGCTTTGCCTGATTTTGGATAAAAGTTGGTCTTTTTTAAAGAAAAAAATCAATATTTACATAGATGGTGTGTTATGAGTTAATTTTATGAGTTTGCTTGCAAGCAAATTTTATGAGTTTGATTGCAAGCAAATTTTATGTGACAAACTGAGCTAGCCAATGGCAGATAGATTTCTGATTGAATCTGTGATTCTGTGAGCAACTCAATCCACCTGCCTGCTTTGCCTGATTTTGGGTAAAAGTTGCTTTTTTAATAAAAAATTCAATATAAATATTTATAATACTGTATTTACATACAAGCCATGCCCAGCCAGTCACCTGACCACTAAGCCACACCCACAAATTAGATCACACCCACAGAACCAGTTAGTGGTCCCTGGGATTTAAAATTATGAGTTTGGTAGTCCCTGAGGTCCGACCCCTGCACTAGATGGCAAGATTTCAGGGAAGGGCATGCCTGTCCTATCCAGTGTGATGGGACAGGCAGATATTCTCAAGGTATGCTGGCTTGTAAAAAGGAATACATATATGTGCTCATATAAAATGTGCATGTATAAAAGGGAGGCACTCGGATTACCTCCCTCTGCCATAGATTCTTTCCTCTCCTTGCATCAAAACCAATAGCATTTATCAACTTAGATATTTATAAGTTTTGTGTGCTTATTAGAGACAGAACAAAACCAATGGAACTTACAAATATTAAACTCCTTGAGTTGACCCTTTTGTCTAATGAAAGGAAGCAAAGCAGGCCTGTAAAAAAATGGCCCTTTTGCCATTGGACTGGCAAGGAGAACAACAGCTGAAGATGTCACTCTGAAATCTTAATTTGGTGTCTAGCTTCCGGGTGGGAATCTTGATCGAGATATCCTGAGTTTGTTTGGAATTCACAAAATACAAATCAAAATGAGCAAAATGCTGAGGGCAATGGAATCATCTGTTATAGTTTGTCTCACTGTATTCAAAGATGAGACAAGTAAAATATCTTCTAAAAAAAGCTACTAATTTTGGTTTTGGATTTTCTTTACTTATCCAAGAATACAGATTTAGGTAGTGTTGGAATTTGTCCACTAGAGAGGGCTAACAGAACGAATAATGTTTGAGTTAGAGGCCTGAAAAATAATATCAAGGAATACTTGAAGATTGGTTTTCTTTTTCTGTAGTGGCATTTTTTTCCTCCATGAATGTATACTTTGGGCATACAATGAGTGGACAGATAGATGAGTTCCACCACTGAATCAATGTAAGCAAAATCATACATAGAAGGCTTTTAAATTAATGTTAGTTTTGTTCACATTTTGTTTTATATGTACGCATTGATAGGTCTGTGTATGACGACCAGCCAAATGCACACCAGAAGTTTATGGAAAAAGTGGATGCATGTATACGTAATCATGACAAAGAGATTGAAAAAATGTGCAATTTTCACCATCAAGGATTTGTGGATGCCATTACAGAACTTCTTAAAGTGAGGGCTGATGCAGAGAAACTAAAGGTAAGGAACTGCAGTTTTAAAAATAATTTTTAAAAAATAATGAAATGATTATTTTGTGCAGTACTAGAGTGCAGGATTTATGGCCACATGTTCTTTTCCAAAGTAACATAGTGATATCTTTAGAAGCTTTCTGAATAATGACTCAAAACATTACAAAAGTGACAAAAGAACTACAGTATGCTGTGAAAATGCTACAATTACTTTTAGTAATTAAATATAAATAAATAAGTAGAAGATTATTTTGTAGATCAGTTCTAAATGTTGTAGCAAATATTGATTTATATGTTACATTTACATGGACATATTCATCTCACAAAAAGTGAATCTGGGCAGCGCACAACAAAAATAGAGAAACAATAAACATATAACAATTATTAAAAAAATAACGACAAGACTACGAGAAAACAGCAGATGTTAACCACAATCATGGAACAGTTCCTCAGATGAATTGGCCTATGCTATGGAGGACTATGGATCAAAACCAGAATCTTGAATTGGATCAAGAAGCACACTGGTAACCAGGGCAGCTTGAGAAGCAGAGATATAATGTGTATATTCCAGAAGCACACATAAACTGCCTGTGCTGTTGCATTTTAAACCTGCTGAAGCTTTCAGATATTCTCCAAGGGCAGACCCATGAAGTGCACATTACAATAGTCCAATGGAAGGGTGATTAGGGCATGAGTGACCACGAGCATCACTCTCCAATCTAGGAACGGGCACAGCTGGCACACAATATGAAGTTGTGCAAAGGCCCTCCTGATCATGACTGCCACCTGCTGTTTGAGCAGGAGTTATGATTCCAGGGGGACCTTCAGATCATGCACTAGATCTGACTGGGTCAGTGCAACCACATCCAGCACTAAAAAATGGCATAGTCCTGGAATTGGCAGGCCATAAAAGCCAGAGCCCTTGAGACTTTCCAAGATTCAGCTGAAGCTGGTTGTTCCCCATCCAGACCCTCACAGCTTCCAGGCACCAGGATAAGATGTTTACAGCAGCCCCCAAAATGCATCCCGGGGATGGGGCATTGCTTGTTTGCACAGCCCGGTCTATGGCATGCTGGGCCCAGTGCTGGTCCATGGATCAGTGGTTGGGGACCCCTCAATGGAGTGGGCTGAGATATATTTTTGTGATACTTTTTTCTGAGTGCTCAATTCCAACATGGAAATTTCCTCTCCCCGCAGATGTTTCTCCAAAAAAGTGGCTGAAATTGTTGGGATTTCCTCAGAAGTAAATTGCGGAAATACTCCCTCTTAGCTCCCTTTGCACATTTGTAACAAAAAAAAATAGGTGCCCCAGACAGAATGAGCATAGTTCACCAGAGGTTATGAGTAGAACAGCATTATATAAAGGATATTCGTATAACTAGAGACTCAATGAGGTCATTGAGCATCTTTGTTCAGAATTTAATGAGTTTTTTAATAAACTAGAATGTGCTCCCTTATTATGATGACCTAATGAGTCACTTAATATGTGGGAAACTCTGAGGTCGAGCACTGCTTGCACCTGCAGCATTAAAATGTCGCTTGGCTGGCAGTATCCACGTTTGATGTTAATCAACCGCCCAGTGTTTGCATTCAGCAAAGTATGAATGTTTAATTACCATAAAATGCAATCACCATTTCTTGCAGACAATGAGTGACACATAGAGCTCACTGAGGTTATCAAAGAAGGACCAGTGGTCAATTGGGTCAGTGATTTGAATTGTTTGACAGACCCATAGAAACAAAGTTCAAAAATCCCAAGTAAATTTGAGAAGTTTGCCACTGAATCTGTTAGAAAGAACTGTCATAACTAATTGAAGTTAACAAAAAGCCCTGGTGATCAAAAGTTCAAGTTCAAGCTGTAGAGTTAATTTGGATTTACATTTCTTTGTTCTAAGTTTCTCATGAAGCATGATCTGATTACAAGGGTGAGCAGTTGCATCAGGGCATTATATGCATATTTTTCTAATAAAGGTGAAATCATTTTTAAGGTCCAAGTTACTGATACGAACAGAAGACTTCAAGAAGCTGGGAAAGAGGTAAGAAAATGGCTTTTCCGATTAATTCAACAAATGTTTTCTAGAATATGACTTAAGTGTACCTGATTTAACTATAATATATTTGAAAATACTCAAGGTGCGAGCTCAGACAGAGGAAGTCATCCAGAGTAGACTTCAACAGAGGAATATTATGACCGTGGTCGAAAAACTTCAGTTGTGCCTTCCAGGTTAGTTACAAATACTTAAACGTCAAATGTAGGAGTACCTAAACATCACTTCAAAGTTAAATGTAGGTAAATTTCAATACAACTAATACAAAATTGAACTTACATTTGTGATACACAGTACTTTCTGGAGCAAATATTGCTTAAAGATTTAAAGAGAATATTTAAATGCATTTCAATGAGTTGTCTTTTAAAATAATAATTTGTTCATTCATATTCAGGATATTAATAGAATATTCAGAAACGGAATGTTGTTGATGATATTGATTTGTAAATACAATGTTGTCATGTAGTTGAATATTATTTAACGATTCATGGAACTCCCAATGTTTCAAAGATAAGCTGAAACATAGTTATATACATTTCCCAAATCCCCCTTTCAGACATTTGGTTTTAGTTATATAGAGAAACATTACATTTTTACCATTATCTGTAAAACACCATGGTTCCTTGATGTGTTCTTCCTGTAACAGATGTTCCTGCCAACAGCAGTGATCTATTTTTGGCTGTAAATCCATTGTAATTTTCACTGTGTTGGGTGGCCAATAAAGAGTTAAAACAAAGTTTAAAAATGTTTTGAGATCAACCGAAACTAACTTTCTAAAATTCCTATTTTTACCAATTTTTCCACTTTAAGTTTTGATCCTTAGGTTGTAAAACTTTCACAATGTCAAAAATGCATTTATATACAAAACTGATAGTTTGGAAAGCATCTGTATCTGGATTATATATTTTATAATGAAATCTATAACATTTAACATTTTTTCCTTACAGTATTGGAGATGTACAGCAAGTTAAAAGAGCAGATGAATGTCAGAAGGTGAATTAATCAGTTTTAACTCAACTAAATGTTTTAATGAATTGGTTCATCCGCTTGTCTATTACAATTACTGGTGGAGTAGTAAAGCTTACTTTAGTGAGGACATTTAATGAATTTGATCTGGTCATTGTATTATTTTCTTTGTTCCGTGCTTTTCATGACAAATGAACAATTCTCACAAGGAAAAATAAAGTATTTGGAAGAGTTAGTAATTGGCTTTAGAAATTAAATTATTAAGTTATATGCATGAAATTGAAATAATTAAATTTGGTTTATAATTCCAGTGATTGTTTGATTTGATTTTATTATTTAAAAACAAATAATACATTATCAAAATAGCAAAATAGAGATTTTCCTGGCTGGTTCATATTTGTCTTTGGTTGTCATCTGGTACACCATGTAAATTTCAAAACAAATTCTAAATAAATATGTAAATGTTAATGAATAATTATAAAAAGAAATGAATAGGTATTTCTATTTGTTCTTTAATATAAGACATAATATAGTAAAATGTAATATATAATAAACTATATAATATAATTATAACAATTCCTAGTGAGATACGCCCTGTAAGTCACAGTCATTTAATGTCTACATGTATTTATCATATTAAAATTCAGGCTTTTTAATTATGTTGAATAGTTGCTTGGATATGCTAGGAAAAGAATATAATATAGCCAAATGCTTTGCTTTCATCCTTCTCTAATTATTTTTTTTAATCTTGCTATCTTTCAGTCTCTGTCTCCAAGTGTTTTTGGTAATAGTCTTGTTAAGGATTATGTTATACAAATAAAATTAATACATTCTACAGAGAATAAAAAAATATAAAAAAGAAAGAAACCAATTGAAACTAAAAAAGTAAAGAAAAAAAGAAATGAAATTTTCCTCTTGTTCCCCAGCAAGTGTAATTAGTATAACACCATCTCTTTTTTAAAAAAAGCTTAAGACCATGTCTTTAAAAAAAAAATCATTCCATGTCTAAATCCATTCCCTATAATAATTTAAAGCTTTATCACTACATCTTAATGGTATTCAAATTACATTAATAATATAGTGTTTAGACGTATATACAAGATTCTCTGGGTGGTTTATAATATCAGCATATTGTTCCCAACAATCCTCATTTTACTGACCTCGGGAAAATGGGAGATGAGTCAGCATTTGAGCCCACCAGAATCAAATTCGTAACAGGCTTCGGAGAGTTAGCCTGCAATACTGCATTCTAACTACTGTGCCAGCAGGGCTCCTAATAAATCCACTTTAAATCCATCCTTTTACATTTATATCTCATTTTCTATTTAAATACCCCCACCTCATTTTCAAATGATTTTTTAAAGCATTGTCATCCAAGCAATCAAAAATCCATTCAACCTCACCAGATATAACATTCCATCTTTATAAACAAAATCCTTAAAACACTGTCATATAGTCCCAAACTGTTAAAATCCATTAGACATTACCAGGAATAGCAATCCATTTATATTTACCTTGATCAAATAAACCGATTTTGTATTCTTTTTTCTTTCTCCCAGCAATCTTTAGTTCCCTCAAACAAAATCTAAACACCTACTTTCATATTCCCTTTATCTCTTCTCTCAGAAGTTTTGGCATTCTGAAATCTAAATTCTGAAGTTACTTTTGTAATTTCAGTAAAGAAATATCCATATTGCGGTTCATATTCTCGCTGTCACTTCTAGTGAAATATTTGACAATTCCAACATTGGTTTTGTTAAATTCATTGTAGAGAAGTTATCCATATCACTTTTCTGATATTTGTACGTCTTTTGTAATGATCAAATCATCATCCAGTATTATTTATTATAAATCAATTATTTCCCTCTCTTTTTATAAGCTGTCGTTTTGAAATCCACATTCGGATCAATTTCAATTTTATTCAATGGAGCATGCTTCTCATCAATAAAATCCTTCAATTCTATAATAGCAGATATTGTTATTAATTAATTATTTTACCCATTCAACAACAACAACAACAGCCATTGGTATATTTATTTCCTTCTAGTGCGCCTCTAGTGTCCAACCTTAAAACTTGTCTTACCAGTTATTTAGATATAAACAAAAATATTTTCTCACAAGAAAAAGTCCTTTTAATTAACTACAAAGTCTTTAATTCAAATTCTTCCGAACCCTTAATCCAAGGGTCTTCAAACTTGGCAAGTTTAAGACTTGTGGCCTTCAACTCCCAGAATTCCTGAGCTAGCAATGACTGGAGGAGGAATTCTGGAAGTTGAAATCCACAAGTCTTAAAGCTGTCAAATTTGAAGACCCCTGCCTTAATCCATTAAATTTTTTCTAAGATCAGCACTGTATTTACTCTTTTGCCATATAGTCTGAAAAAAAATGTAAAATTTTGCATTCATAACTTTCTTTTTTAAATGATTGAAAGAGAATTCACCCCCCACCAAACACAGTCAGACTTGAGATTCTAAATGTTTTTAATCTTTAACAAAGAGTAATTTTTGAAAAAAAAAACAAAGCTCCAAAGTGTATCCAGTGCCACTTCTTCCTCCTTTTCTTCTCCACTTGTACATGAGACTAGATTATTCAGGATCTGGAATTTTGACTGTTGTCATTTTTTTGTTTAAAAATATATATTTGTTATGTTTTTTCTCTTTTCTGTCTTAAAAAAATATGGTTTCTTGTTTTTTCCCCCCAGATATTATTCTGCTCTAAAAACAATGGAACAGCTAGAAAACATATACTTCCCTAGAGTTAGTCAGTATCGATTTTGCCAAATCATGATGAGGAACCTTCCAAAACTTCGTGAGGAAATTAAAGGGATTTCCATGTCAGATCTGAAGGACTTCCTGGAGAGCATCCGGAAGCATTCAGATAAAATTGGTGAAATGGCAATGAAGCAGGTAAACTTCCCGAAATGCTCATTTTCTTAATATTATTTAATAAAGCCCGACTGCAACAATCACATTTAGTTTTTGTTCCTACTATCAGGGGAACTTTCTCCCATCAAAGAAGAGTATCCAAGTGCCTCTTTATTACTACTGTGAACATATTTATGCATAAACCATGTGGCAGCCTTCTCTGCAGCAACATAGCCTTTTCCTACCCATTGTGGACTGTAAAATACCAATTTTGCTCTATAAATGGTAAAACTGGTATGAATGGATTCATCTTTTGTAGCATGCCAAACAAAACAAGTAGAATCATTCTGGAAAAGCCTTCATGCGTAATTCTAGATATGTGGCAAAATCTTGGAGAGGGTTCTAGAATAGGGTGGATTCTTGTCTTCTTCCATAAGCACTCTTTTAAAGGTCTCTGTCATTTGACCATACTGCCAAGGGTATGTTCTGCCTGTAAAATGGATATGCTTTGGTGGAACCAGAGTGTTTGTCAGATAAGGACCGAATAATATAATTATATATATATTTATATTATATATATATAATATAATATATATAGTATATATATATATAGTATATATATATATATAGTATATATATATATATAATATATATTAAAATTATATATATATATATATATAAAACATATATTATAACATACATACAAACATACATATATTTCTTCCTTCTCTTCCTGATGGTGAAGAGAAGTTTAGCAGCCTTCTTGCACATTTGTTTCCACCATATGTTCAACTGCACAGCAAGTTTGTCATACTGCATCCAGTCTTTTGAAAGCTGCTGAGGTCTGCTGGATCCAGCTAAAGTTTAGGAGAATGACCTCTTCGGCAACTCTACCCTAGTCGTGACTTGCATTTGTTTCTTGGGACAATAAAAGAGACCTCATGGATTATTTCTTGACTGTATGGGCTTTGTTTAATGCAGGCACAGCAGCAAAAAACTTTTAATATGCTCCTTCAGAAGCAGAGCAGTCTGTGCTGTGGGAAAGAACGTATCCATAAGCAGCAATGGAATTGCAGAAGCAAGGAACGAAATAGTTTCAAAGCAAACTCTAGAAGACGAAGAAGGAACACGAAGATGGAGGTATTTTCAGTGGACTATATTGTTATTTTGATGCTTGGGTTGTCGTATGGCTTTTTTGTTTAGGACCTAGGCGGTCACCAACCAACCGGGCCCACCGGACCAGTTACTGGTCCATGGATCATTTGTACCTGGGCCGCAAAGAATGAATAATCGTGATTAAAAATATATAGTTTTAAAATATGTTTTTGGCCAAAGAAATAGTAAAGAAGCCCTTACTAATGGGGAAAGAATTGATTTTGCCGGTCCTTGAAAAAGTGTTTCTGCGTGAAACTGGTCCCTGGTACAAAAAAGGTTGGGGACCACTGGTGTAGATCAGGGTTCAACTGAGAAATATGCAGAAATCTGAAGTTCATACTGAAAAATTCTGATACAAGATGGAACTTTAAAAGAACTGCTCATGACACAAAGTACTATAGTGTTTGATAAATATTGTTCATGTGAATTTGATTCAGCTGAATTTTTGTGCGACTCTTTATTATCAGGAAAGAAGAAAATGCAGGAGGTGATCTCCATTTTGTTCTTCTTAGATAACAGCTTCACTATCACTGCCTAAACCATCAATTATCAAATAGCTATTGCAGTAGTAGCTGCCCTAGATTGAGATATCTTCAGAAAGTATCTTGAACTTATTTGAGATGACAGAAAAGTACAAAATAGCAAAAAATTAACAATGAAGAAAACATTGTTTTTCCTTTATTAGCATGACAGATCTTTCTATTGCAAATGGATTTTACTGTATTCGTAAAGGAAATCATCACCCAGTACATGTGATCAATTTTTGTTGAATTTATATAGCCCAAAATAAGGTGAGAGGATGCATAATTTATGTACTGTTTAATACACTGGTGTTATTTATTACTACCATTGCCCCTTTTTTATTTATCTAATTAGCTCTTGCCAATAAAGGAGAATATTTGTAGCTCAGGGTTGACATGAGGAGTCCTTGGTGCTTTCTGAGCTTGCTTGTTTTCTTGTGGATGTTTCACTACCCAAATTAGGTAGCATCAGTGCATTGATGATATTACCTAGTTAAGGCCCGGTCCCACTGCACTTACGGATGCAAAGAGGATGTAAAACGTTAAAAAAAGCTTGCCATCCATTGGA
>BHFT01011033.1:0-46276 GCA_004320025.1 Laticauda laticaudata
CAGAACGGACGCGTTGGATACATTTTCTGCTCAAAAAGTTTTGAGCAGCTCAAAACTTTTTGAGCGGATGAAATGTCTGTCGACAGATGCTGGACGGATAGAGAGGAAGAAAAACGGAGGCAGTGAGTACAAAACGGAAGCATCGCGTTAACCAACGGATGGAAAGTGTTTTTCTCTGTTTTACATACTCTTTCCATCCATTGGAGCAGTGTGACATGGGCTTAAGGTTCTGTCCTGGGGCAACTGGTGATGGCAACTATGTTTCTGAGCAAAAAAAAAAAAAAATTGCTTTAAATACCACTTACTGCCTCAGTTTCAGAAAAGGGATTCATTCTTTCGTTCTTTTCTGAAAACAACAACAACCTCTCCAAGGGTCAGTTTCGTGCCCAGTAACAGGATGGTTTTAAATGGAAGCGCAAACAATTTCCAAACATCATGGATGCAGGCATGATGAATCTTTCAAAATATTGTTTGTTTATTTATCAAATTTAGAGACCACCCAGAGCAGTTCGTTACCAAACTATAATTTTTAATGTGATAACAAGAGGGGGAAATTAAAAACACATCTGGAGCTTAATCAAATGTTAATTAAATCAAAGTAAAATAAAATTTAATTTTTGCCCATCAAATAAATAAAATATCAAGATTAATATATAGTTTAACACAGATTCCAATATTACACCCTATAAGATACTTTTCACAGACAAATAAGTTAATAAGAATATTTTCATGACACAATTAAGCTCCTTGAACATCCTTAAACAAGCAACTTATGGTGATGTTGTTGGTGATGATGCCTTTAACCTACTAGGTATTCAAGTATATTATTAGGCTTTCATTCAAAATCTAAAATCTTTTGGGATGAACATTCTATGAGAATCAATGTGTGATACCTTTGAACTGTTGGCAAGCTTTAGGATCCAAACATATTAACTAGACGTCTTTATCTCTATTGTTGAAAGCTGCCAGGCACATGTGATCATTAATGGATAAGTGGTTCTATTTTGATACTGAATCACATGGAAAATGGACATTGTAGAATAACCTAAAGTTATTGAAATTAATGGGAAATATGTTTTATTTGAATGCTTGGGCAAACATGGGATCAGTATTTTGAATCGGTTGAATACTAATTGTTACTTTAAAGACTTGGAGAAATGTTTTTTTGTAAATGACTTACAACATTTGCTTGAGAATATTTACTGAAATTTGTACAGTGCTAACTAAACAGCATGTTCAGAAAGGCTCCAAGGTACCAACAGGTTTAGAGTCCTTAGGAGATGCCGTGCTTTAATGGAAACCATCATCTTATAAGAATTTTTAAAATTGGAATGAAATTTAGTGTTAGTTATGCATCTAAATTTGGAATTAAAAAAACTGGAATGTCTAATTTTGGAGGCTCAATTGATCCAAGTGGAGAGAAATGTGAAATGTGCCTCTTATGATTTAAAAAATGAAATATACTAATTTATGGGATCCATTAAAAATATTTTAACAGGGTTGTACACCACAGGTTTTGTGCTAGTGTTACAAGGAATGTGAAGATCCTTTGATTCTTATTCAGGTAGTCCTAGACTTACAACCACAATTAGGGCCAGAATATCCACTGTTAAGAGAAGCACTTGCTAAGCGTGTTCCTCTCAATTTTACAACTTTTTTTGCCATGGTTGTTAAGCAAATCACTGCAGTTGTTGTGAATCATACAGTTATTAAGTGAATCTCATAAATTTTGCTAGTGAGAAGTCAGCCAGGAAGGATGCAAATAGCAATAGCATGATGCTGTAACTGCCTGTTGTCAAGTGTTCAATTTTGATCACATGACCATGGGGATGCTGCAATGATTGTAAATGTGAGGACTGATTGTAGGTCCCCATTTTTCAGCGCTGTCGTACCTTTGACCCATCACTAAATGAATGATTATAAGCCATGGACAACCTGTAGTCTTCTCTTGTTCGGTTGTAGCCTCATTTAGATATGAAATCACCTCATGGTGAGCCTTTCCTCTTTGTGATACAGCTAAGATATAAGCTTTGCTCTAGATCCACCCTGAAACCAGGTGACGCTCTCCTCTGTAGAAAGGAATTCTTTGCCTTGCGTTCCTTTTGTACACATTAAAGCCAGAGAAGAGAAGGTTTCTCAGGGAACTTTTCCTCACAATTGCCTCTGCTTTGCAAAGTGGTTAATTAGTGATCCAGTGAGAAGTGACCTGAGCAACTTCTGTGAGCCCAAAAGATGCTCCAAGTCCTTCAACAGATCAGTTTCTAGATCAGCACTGTCAAACTCCCGGCCCTGAGGCCGGATGTGTCACATGCTGGCCACACCCATGCCTGGTTTAGCAAAGAGGGGAAAATATCCCGATACATCACATGATGCTGCCATAATAACGTGAGTTTGACATTCCTGTTCTAGATTATCCAAATGCTTTTGAGAACACACTTTGCCTATGCTTGGAGGAACCCAATCATCCTCATCGTTTACCAAACTCATTCGTAAAGGCCTCAGATTCATATCTGTATGAAAAGATGTGTTCCAGGACATTATTCTTTTCACCTTGCTGGCTGGGGAATTCTGAGAGTTGAAGTCCACGCATATCTTCAAGTAGCCAAGGATAAGAAACACTGCTGTAGGCTAATGCTAGTCAACTATACTTCCAAGGTTTTGTGGCTTTTAAGTTTTCCATCCATGATCATGACCCAGCTTTAAAACAAAATAGTATGCAACAAATTGTGTAACCAATTAGAAGTGTGCAGTCATTGTGACCTCATAACACAGCATGATGGCAGAGAGAGAGTTTCAGTATATTTTTGTGGCTGTTTGATATGATTCATTGTACTTTTAATGTTTTTCATGTACCGTAAAATTACATATTGCTTTAATTAAATGTCATTCTATTTTTTTAAAGCAAATTATCTAGGCACAGTCAAAAGTTTACCTTGGATGTACCATTCCACATAGCTGGTACATATTTAAGATTTTTTTTTACATATTTGCACATGCTTAAGAATGCACGGTTAGTAGAAACAGTGTCTTGGTTGAAATTTATTTGAAACACCGTGTTGCTATATATTACTCAAATTCATGTGTCAATGCATTTGGGGAAGGAATGCAAAGTGGCAGAAGCTGCTGGACTTTTTTTTCCCTGTGCCCTTGCCACGAAAATATGTTATCTTTATCTGTATCACAGCATTACTTATTATCAGCTTCACACACGGCACTTTGTCTTTGATTTACGCAAATAACTCTGAATGTTTTATATATTTGTGGGGAAATGAATGATATTAGACTATCAATCCATGTGGACCGCAAATCGGTAGCGTCAGGAGGGGGAGAAGGCTATTACATTTCAAAAGCTGTTAAATCAGTTGTGCCCCCTGGCTGATTTTGTCAATTGTGTTTGCGGCTGGTAAAACCAATGATGCCTCGAATACTGTTGCAATTCTGGAAAGTAAATGGTGGTGCAGTGAAACTGCACCATCCAGCCCATATTTCCTGGGTTATATGTGCTACTACAGAATAAAAGTGGTTTGTTTTTTCTTCCTTTCCTTTTTTTTTAAGGCAGGAATTAGGCCCCCACCTTCTGTCACTGCCTCCAGCTTTGCCCCCCCCCCCAGCAATCTGCCAACAGGGCACTGTTCTGCCAGTTGTAAATTTTAATTGGCCATCTGGGGAAAGCACAAACCACTGACTAGAGATTAATCAGTAAATTAACCCAGGCATAATACACATTTCCCAGTGGACTCTCAGCAGCTCCAGGCTGGGGAGGTGCAACTTGGGATTTAAGCGAACTTGTGTTGGGATGCTGTTACATCTTCCCTAGTGCAGCTGAACATCTTCTCCCTGTCCTAAAAATCCTTTCACTGTGACCTTCATCCTGTTCCTGATTTGTATGGCAGTTGCAAAGAGGGTTTTTTATACATGCTAAACACAGATGGCCCAGGTACTGCTCTGGGGGAGGAAGGAGGCAGGGGAGAAATGTTGACTAATCAGTGGATGTGACAACTTTTCTCCAGCGAACTGTTTTCTTTGGTCTGCTAAAGGTCCTGCAGAAAGAAATAGTATGGTATCTGTGGTTTTATCAGGCCAAGGCAAGGGAACTTGATTATTTATGCAGGACAGGTTATCCCATATTCTAAAACAACAACAACAACCGGATGCCTTCTGTAAAAATGAAAATTATACCTGTTGTCAATTGTTGCTGGAGAGTGAGCAACAAATCACAACCCTTTTCTCTCCCAGCCAACTTCAAACCAAGAAAAATTCCAGGACAGTTGTAACTAAAAGTACGGGATTCAGCAAAAGTAGAATCCAGTACTGAAATTTAAGCTTGAAGGAGGAAATCCTACAGAACCCTCTCCTTTCCTGGCAGTAATAAATGCAGATTTAAATAAATCATTAGTAATTTGCTGCCTGCTGTGATAACCAAATCAACTGATAAAAGTGGCCTTCTCTTTGAGATGTGTAGGACAATGGCCAATAATGTGTCCTAACGTTCGAAATAGCATTGCTTTCCGTTAAGTATAATTGTGGTTTCCAGGACCACAGCCAGGACATGTGATGAACAGCTGTGGAAATCCTACAGTGCAATATATTCTTATACTCTAGAAATTCCAAGAGTCATTGGTCAATTCAGTGAGTTACGAATAACATTTCAACTAGTCCTTGACTTATGACCATGATTGGGATTGGAACTTCCATTGCTAAGCGATGCAATTGTTAAGTGAGCCAGAAGTGATTTTCACACCTTTTTGGTCATCTTGAAAAGTAAAGTCCTATACTTAGGCAAGAAAAACCAAAAGTACCCATATAGACTGGGTGAAACCAGGCTCAATAGCAGTAACTGTGAGAGGGATCTTGAAGTCTTCATGGACAACCAGCTAAATATGAGCCAGCAGTGTGCAGCAGCAGCCAAAAAAGCTAATGCAATCCTAAGTTGTATTAACAGAGGGATACAATCAAGATCAAGGGAGATACTAATACCACTCTATAAAGCCTTAGTAAGACCACACCTAGAGTACTGCATCCAGTTCTGGNCTGAACAAGGAGAGATTTAACCTGGAAATAAGGAGAAACTTTCTGACAGTGAGAATAATCAACCAATGGAACAGCTTTGCCCTCGGAAGTTGTGGGAGCACCATCACTTGAGACCTTCAAGAAGAGATTGGACTGCCATTTGTCAGAAACAGTGTAGAATCTCCCACTTGGGCAGGGAGTTGGAGTAGATGGCCTACAAGGTCCCTTCCAACTCTGATTATCTGTTATATGTTATCTTGGTTGTGAATTACATAGTTGTTAAGCAAATCACAGTCATTAAGTGAATCCAGCTTTTCTTATTGACTATCCTTTTTGAAATATCATTTTTTATTTTTTGTTGTATAAAACACAAAAAAGAAAAGAAAATAGGAAATTAAAGGAAGGAAAGAGAATGGGAAAAAGGGGTGTGAAATACAAGGGGGAAGAGAAAAAGAAAGAACAAGGGGCAGTGACTTCCAACTCTTCTTAGCATAGTACAAGATAAATACACTCCAACCTCAACTTTTTGCTTTTACATATTAGTATCTAACTCTAGTATCTATTGTAGTATCTGTAGACTATCCTGTTTGGAAGCTGCCTGGAAAAGGTTATAATGATGATCGTGTAAGTCCAGGATGCTGCAATTATCTAAATACCTGCCAGTTGCCAAGTGCCCAAATTTTGATCACATTACCACAATACCTGTAAAGTGCGAGGACTGGTTTGCAAGTCACTTTATTTAGCACCCGTCATAACTATATGAATGGCTTCAAGTGGAGAACTACCAAAAATAAATAACTAAACTGATGGACGCAGGCAAGCTTATTCTCCCAAGACGTAATGCAGATCTGGAAGACTTTTACAACAGGGGACTCAAGACTGCCTTAGCAACTACATCTTCTATCTTATATTAACTGCTATAATTGGGGTTGTTTTTTTTAATATATCAGGTGTCAGAGACAAAGGTGCAGCAAAGCCTTATTGCCAGTGATACTTCCTGATGTAGCTCCAGTTCTGTTTACTCTGCCATGTTGGTATGTGTGGTTCAGGTAAAGCCCAGTGAGAGGTTTATCCCAGATACGAATCAGCAACCATTGGTTCAGTTCTGAATTCCATAAAATCCACTTGGTGGTTTTTCTATTCTAGCTAATCTAACATGATTGCTTTTCATAAGTTCACATTCCATGTATAGATCAGGTAACCTGCAACGTTTTAACCCTATATTTTGGTCTTTGCTAGCAAGACCTGGTTTCAGAGAACGTTTGTAGCATGACTACTATTGTGAAACAACCCAGGAGCAAAACACAGCACACAGAGACTTAAGCCCATGTCACACTGCACCAACAGATGGAAAGAGGATGTAAAACGGAGAAAAACTCTTGCCATCCGTTGGTTAAACGCAGCATCCATATTCTGTACTCACTCGTCGCGTGATTCATACGTTCTATCCGATCAACATCGTTCTACTGAGATTTCATCTGCTCAAAAAGTTTGAGCTGCACAAAAACTTTTTGAAGCGGGATGAACTTTCCCCGCAGTCCGTTCTACATCCGCACACATAGGGGAACAAAATTTCTACATCCGTTACATTGTCTGCTGTATCTGATCTCGTATTATCGCACTGGTGCATCCGCGCTAACTCAACATCCTCTCCAGCGATACACGAAGACGGAGAGAAGCGAAAACGGAACACGGGAACTCCACTGCAGCGTTTTAAGTAGCATCGGACATAGAAAAGGATGTAAGCGATGCAGCTCGCATTATAAAGCATTGGTTGGAAATGAAAACCGTTCGTATAGGACGGTATCTCGATATTTAGGATTCTGGAGTATGCTCTAGAGATGCAGAAGGAACACCTAGCGGAAAACCTATATTTCCTATAAAAAGGGGGAGGAATCCCTGGGATTCACTTTCATCCAGCAGCCCTGGTGTTGCAGACTCTTCAGCCTTGCTCTTACTCTTGCTCTTCCACAGCAATCAGTCATCTCACCATAAGATCATCACAACACTCCTTTGGTAGCCGCATCAGTTTCTACATTACAGTGCGAAGCCTCTTCAGGCTCTGTTCACCTTTCTACGGCAAGCAAAAGAGGCCGTCCAAGAATAGTGTGGGTCCGAAGATGGATTCATGAGAAGACCAAGTATGGACTGTATGACAGCTGATGGTGGAGCTGAGGAACGAAGACACACGTGCATTCAGAAACTTCAATGAGGATCCTCCAGCAATGTTTGAGGAACGTTGTGGAAGGGCTTGAGACCCAGGTTGAACTCAAGGCAAACACAACTTCTGGCCAGCCTGGACCCTGGATGAAGGTGGCACTGACTCTGCAGCACTGGCTCGGTAACGTACTAGGAAATCATGCAGTACGCTGGAGGGGCCAACAGCAACACATCAGCATTGTTGGTCAGAGAATGGTGCGTGCCATCATCGAAATACCTGGAAGAAATACTCCATTGCCTCAATCCCACTGAAGAAGGCTGGAAAGAAAGTTGCAGAGCAGTGGTATCAAGAAGTGGAACTTCCCCCACACCAGTGGAAGCCATAGATGGAAGCACGTGGCCCTGCAAAGCTAGCCAACTCAGGTCACTTATCACAACTACAAGGGCGTCTTCAGCTCATCCTCTTTGCATATGGTCGATTGCTGACTACACTAGTTCTTGTACATCGATGCTTCAGGCAACGGGTCAGCTTCAGATGCCAGGTATAGCAACGGCCAGTCACCTAAAGGAGGGCTGGGAAATGCAACCCATCATGTGTCCCAGATCCAGACCCCCTGCCAACGACACCAAGAAGTGCCTACTTCACTCGTGGGGGATGACGCCTTCTCCCTCAGAACCTACCTCATGAGCATCCCTACACTTCAGATTACCTCACGTGAGAGAGGATCTCCACTACAGGCTGTCCAGGGCATAGAGGGTGGTTGGAAACACCTTTGTCAGTCCGGCCACAATTCCAGGTATTTTCTACCACCATGCGCATCGCCCAGTAGACCGCTGAGGAAACATCTGGAAGCTATGCCTGCATTCCTGCACAATTCATTGACGCACCCGGCTTACCCAGTGTTGCAGGAACAGGTTGTGGACCACCAAACAAGGCAATGTGAATGCGGCCTGGTAGATGGAGGCAAGGATAAACCTTGATAGACACTGGGGATGTGGCAGCCCCACAGAGCTTTCACGTGAAAGGGAAGAAGCAGCGCAACTCCTGAAACACTGGTTCAACTCCCAGCGGAGCAGTGGAGTGCAAGATGGTAGATCTTAATGGATGCTTCTTCAGCCTGTCTTCATCACACGATGAGGATTTCTGCCTGTATGTTGGAGTGTGTCCCACACATGAACAGGGCATTTAAATAAAGAGTTGTTTTGTGTGAAATGTGTTCCATTGAATGATTAAATTGTTATGATAATAACGGGCCATAGGTGTGGCACCTGGGAGGTGACCATATAGTTCGCCACTATGGATTGTACTGGAGGCTATTTCCCAACGCTATTACCCATCCACAGGTATCCCTGCCCATCCCCAGCTATCCTTACCCATACCATAAGCACGCAAAGGCTTAAAGCATTTCTAAAATGTTTCCACAGACTTTATTTAGTTAATAGAACTGAACCAAGTGTGTGAAGCAAAGATAACCTTTATTAATAACAAATTGTATGGGACTTTTATTAAAAAGCAAAATGGAACCAAAGAAAAGTTCGCCAAGCAAAAGATAAATTCAACAGTAACAAACCCGTCTCTGCACTGCTTTTCAGTCAACTCTGAGGCGTGCCAATGGGTCTCAGGGTGAAGGTCCAGGTTGCTGATGGAGGTGGCAGTTGGCTGGTGCTTGTCGAGTCCGATGTGAGGGTGCCTGGCTGAAGGACAACAGGGGATGTGGTGTGGATGAGCCATCAGAGAGTGGCTCAGTCCCGTATGTTGAGAGGCCCTTCCTCCAGGCTCGATGTCTAGTCCCAAGACCGATGACAGTATGTTCTGAGCTCGGGCTTGCTGTGGGGTGGAGAAGGAGGAGTGTAGTGGGACTCGTCGGTCTGCAGGTGAGCGAGAGTGAGCGTCGTGCATCTGTGGTGTTGGTGGCATCTGTGGCGTCGGTGGAATTCTGTGGGCGTCGGTGGCATTTGTGGCATGGTGTGGCATCAGTGATCGGTGCACCTGTGTGTGCGATGTACACTGTGCCTGGGCTGGAAGGGTTGCCTTGTGCGTGTTGGAATCCTGGTAGCCGTAGCCTGATAGGTGAGGCGGCTGTTGACATCTTGGAAGGCTGTACATCACCATGGGGTGGAGGAGCCAGACCTGGAGTGGGTTTAAGAGCAGAGTTCGCTGGGCCTGGAGGTGGGTGCAGAAACGTGATCTCTCCTGATCACCTCTGTACTGGGCTTACGGCATTTCCATGAGGTCTGGTTTCACAGTAGTGATGTTAAGGGCTTTCTGTTGATGGATGTATGTCGACAGTGTACCAGCTTAGAGGAGATATCTACGCTGCGTCTTTGATGGTGGCCCTGATTCCAAAGGACATGTGGTTCTGCCCCTCGTCTGCCACAATGCCTTGGCTTTCTGTGGAGGTGGAGCTGCGGTGTGGGTGTGGTTGGTCTCTGGTGCAGTGAGCCTTCTTTTGCTCCATCTGCGTTCAGGGGATCTCCATTTGCTCTGGCACAGGGAGTGCAGCTGTCCGGGGGGACGGTTCTCCATCGGGGCGCTCCAGCAGATACGCTGCCTGGACACCAGGAAGCTGACTCTTGTGCGAAAGAGGACTGGCTCTCTGTGGCTGCTGAAGTGAGGGTAGACCAGAAGAGGCCTGCTCTTCTCGGGGGATCACACCCTCCAAGAAGCTGCACTTTGCCATGACATAGTCTCTCGATCGGGAGCTTGATCCATGGCCTGGCCAGACTTCTTGAGTGCAGCTTCCCTAATCCGGTTGCATGTGCTTCCACATCCCAGGAGGAATTCCAAAGGTTTAGCCAGGTCTCTGCTTCTCTCTCCAAGCACCTAGCTTCGACTAGGTGTTCCTCGATAGATGCCTGTGTCCCTTCCTCCAGAGGTACCGTTCTATCCTTCAGCCATTGAGCAACCTCCTTCTATGTTCTCTGCAATGGAGTACTGTCTCCTCTCCCCTTTTTTCGGAATGCCTCTTACCCCTTGGCAGGCCGTTCTGGGCTCGATCAGCAGGCTTTGGGTCGAGGGCTGGTCCACCACATCACCAAGCAGCAGCAGCAACAATAGACCAGCAGTCACCAGCAGAGTCAGCAGAAGCACCAGCACCAGGAGCAGCACCAGCACCAGCAGAGTCACACAGCAGCAAGAAGCCCAGCAGAAGCAGAGTCAGACGCCAGGGGTGGGATGGTGGTCCTGTCCTTCTTGCCAGGGTGGCAGAGTAGCATAGGCTTCTCTTTCTTCGCCATGGTTGTGGCTGAGATGGTGTCTGGCAGCAGGTCTTTCTCTGAATGGTGACTGCTTGCGAGCTGCTTTCCTTTATAATCTGGGGCTGACACAATGCATCCTCCCCGCATGTGCAGTGAATTTTTGCAATCCGCTAGGTATCGCTAACATCGCTAGGTGTCCATAATGCATCGCTGTATCCGCTCGGCATCCGTCGCGCATCCGCTCCTTCCACTGCGCGTAGCCGCTTCACTTTTCTCCCCCGAAGCCCTGCGGATGTATCATCCACTTCCATCCGCTTCCATCCGCTAGGCTTCCGTTGAGCATCGCTTAACATCCTCGGTACCCCTCCCACGTCCGTCCTTTCCGTTGTTGTCCGCTCTCTTTATGCAAATTTTTGCCCCTTTTGAGAGCGGATAACAACGGATGGAAAATTTGCTCGTCCGCTGTGTCCTTTTTATATACGTTTTGCATACATCGGCTATGTGACTACTGTTAGACATTTAACAGTGGTTATCTACAAGACTGTTATATATACATACATATATGTATTGTAATCAATCTTCTTAACTCTGCATGGAGAACTCTACAATGAAGATAGAACAAGGAAGAGAGAAATAACGCCTTCTAATGGCTACCTTATATAAAACAGCTCTTAAAGTGGTAAAACTTCTATGGACCATTTTGTCTTAAAATGGCAATACCCAATGCTGATTCATTCTTATTGCACCAGCTTACATGCATCAGCACTAAGCTGGTGCAGCTCTTAAATCTCAATATCCTTAACACTAATTATCAAGCTTGCTGATAACATTCCTCTTAAGTTAAAGTTGGTAGCTTATCAGCTATGCTAGAAACACATTTCATCTTTTATCTTGATAATAGAAGGGACAGTGTCACATGGCTTCCTGTCAAGTTGCCCTCTTGTTGGGGGTTGGTATAATTGGACTTTTTCCACCTGTTTATTTTTGATAATGATTGTTCGTGTTTTGCAATGTTGATTTTATAATTCTGGTCTGCATTCTGCTGTGCTGAAAAGCAATATACATTTGATAAATAATATTTTGAAAATGTAATAAACGTCCTTCAAAGAAGTAGTCTGAAGAATAGAAGGAACAGTGAAAGCAAGCTGAAGTTAATTCTACAGTATCCCTTCAGGTTCACATTTACATTGGTAGCCAGAAGCCAACATGCAAACATCTTCACTTTGCAAATGATCCCAATTTCCTTCCTCTTACCGGTCCCAACTGCACTTACGTATGCAAAGAGATAAAAAGTCAAAAAAACTTGCCATCCGTTGGAAAACACTACTGCATCCGTTGTGTACTCATTGCATACGTGTTTCATACGCTCATTCATCGAGCATCCGTCACTGAGATTTCATCTGTCAAGAAGTTTTGAGCTGCACAAAAACTTTGTGAACGGGATGAACTTTCCTCCGCGTACAATACATCCGACAATATACAGGCAACAAACGTTCTATGTCCGTTAATCATCCCGTTAAAAGTCGCTGTATCCTCTTGCACCTCTGGCCATCCTCGCAACTCACATCCGCTGCAGCTGAAAACGGAAAAGGGGAGGAAACAAAAGGTACATGGAATGTCTACACAGCGTTAATAGCAACGGAAATAGAAAGGATGTAAGCGTATGCATCTCGTATATAAAGTATTAAAATGGACAAAATGTTTGTATCTGGGATGTATCTCATATAATTTAGGATGTCTGCAGTATGTCTAGAGTATGTAGAAGGACACTTAGCAGACAACCGATTTTTCTATAAAAAAGGGAGAAAATCATCTGGATCGGCTGGAATTGGTGGATCATACAGTCCCACTATGTTGCACTGGAGTTTATCTATCCCACAACTATCCTTATCTATCCCACAAAGCATTCAAAGAGTTAACCATTTTTTCAAAGTTTTTCAACCAACACTTTATTAAGTAAAAAAATGAACTAAGTGTCTTAAGCAAAGATAACTTTAATTAACTTTCTTAGGTAAACTTTATGACTTTTAATAAGCCAAAATGAACCAAGTAAAGTGTCTTAAGTGTCTTAGCAAAGAATAACTTTTTAACTTTCTTAACTTGATGACTTTATTAACAAAAGAACCAGTAAACTGTATTAAGTGTGTAAGCAAAATAACCTTAATTAATTTCTTAGGTAAACTTTATGACTTCATTAAGAAGCAAAATGAACCAATAAAGTGTCTAAGCAAGATAAACTTAACAAGTAAACAACTCAGTCTCCGACACTATTCTCAGTCACTCTGAGTCATGTCCCTGGTCTCAGCTGTTAAGCGGCAGGGACTGTGGAGGTGGCTGTGGCTTGAGATGCTGGTCTGAGGCACCATTGGGTGGCTTGGCCCCGAGGTACAACAGGGGATGGTGTGTTCAGGAAGCTGTCTGAGACTGACTCAGTCCCGTGAGGTTGAGAGCTTCATCAAGGACTTGAGATGTCAGGCCGAACACTGATGATAGATTGTTCCATTGATGGGCTTGGCTGTGGTTGAGAAAGGAGGTGTGTAGTGGGGCTGTCTGTCTGCAGCTGGGGTAGGAGTGGCGTCTGTGGCATGTGATGAACCTGGGCCTGGACTGGGAATTCTGCTTCTGCTGTGGGAAGTCCTGTAGTCATAGCCTTGGTAGGTGAGGTGCTGTTGAAAGCCGTGGAACGGTGTGACATCGCCTGGGGGTTGAGGAGCAGACCTGGACTGGGTCGGAGCAGGTTCACTGGGCTTTGAGGGTTGTGTAGAATGTGCTGTGATCTTCTGCTTCATCACCTGGTACTGGGCCTCGGGCAGGTCTCCTGAGGGTCTGGCTCACGTAGGTGATGAAGGGCTTCCAGTCGAGGATGGTATGTCGCTGTGGACCAGCTGAGAGAGAAGTTGCTGTGCTGGTTTTCATTGTGTCCCTGATCTCCAACAGCACACTTTGGTCCTGCACTCCAGTCTGCCTCTCTGCCTGCATCCTGTTGGAGCTGGGGTGGGGGGTGGGTTGGCCTCTGGGGCTGCTGCTTCCTCATTTTGTGACAGCAGGGCATCATCCTCCCACGGGATTCCTCCAAGTCTGCTGGCATGGGGAGTGAGCTGTCGGGGGGTGGTGTCTCTGCCGTGGGCACCTCTGAAGACACCTGCTGGACAGGGTAGCTGGCTCCTGGCTGAAAGAGGGCTGCTGTCTTGGGCGTCTGAGGGAGAGGGCTCAGAGGGGCTGCTCCTCGGTGGCGGATTCTCACCCTCCAGGAAACTGCACTTGGCCATGGACATACATCTCCTGGTCAGTGAGCTTGACAGCGGCCTGCCCGGTTTTCTTGAGGTGTAGCTTGCCATACCATGTGTGCATGTGCTTCAACCATCCACGGAGCACTTCTTCAGTGTAGCCAGGCCTCTCTGCCTTGTCTTCCAAGCTGCCTGCTTCTTCTTGGTGTCACGATACAGTCTGTGGCCCTTTCTCCAGAGGTACTCGTTCTCCTCACCATTCCAGCACTCATCCTCATGCTCTCGCGAAATGGTGTACTGTTCTCTCTCCCTTCTCCTTCCTTGCCTCTTCTCCCTCTGGCAGGGGCTTCAGCAGGGTCTTGAGCAGCAGGGCTTCAGGGTCTTCAGCAGCAGGGCCTTCAGCAGCAGGGCTTTGAGGGCCTTGGGGCTGGTCCATAGAGCAGCAGCTTCAGAGTCAGTGCCTGGGAATGGGATGCTGGTTCTGGCCTTCTTTTCACCTTGCCAGGGCTTGAACAAGTAGGCACGGGCTTCCTTTTCTTGCCTGACTGACGAACCATGGTGTTCCTGCAAGATGTATGTGGCAGCATGTCTTTCCCCTGTATGCTGACTGCGTGGGTGCTGCATCCTTTTATATCCACGGAGCTGATGCAATTCATACTCCCCGCATGCGCAGTGAACGCTTTGCATCCAATATACATCCGAGCGACAATCCCCTTTGTTTCCTATAGGCGTCGTGATGCATCCGCTTCATCTGCTATCATCTCTGCCCTTCCGCTATGTGTCCGCTTCGAAATTCTCCCCCGGAACCCCTTCGGAGGTGTCATCCACTTCCATCCGCTTTCATCGGCTAGGCTTCCTATGAACATCCGTTTAACATCCCTGCTATATACTACCCACGTCTGTTCTTTTCCGTTCTTTTCCGTTCTGTTTATGCAAATTTTCGCCACCTTTTGGAGTGGATGACAATGGATGAAGCCACCCCCGAAATTTTGCTCGTCCACTGTGTCCTTTATGCATACGTTTTGCGTCCATCAGCCAGTGGGACTGGGCCTTAAGATGTAATTATAGCATGAATCTTAGTAAAGAAGGGATGTGCAATAGTTCTTGTAGTGAGTATTATCCCTTTTAATGAAACATGCATAAAGTGGTAGAACGCAATATTTCAATTTTTTTTCAGTTCTTGGAGGTATTTTTATACAATATGAGATCTACTTTTTAAAATGCAATTTGATTTTTTAAAAAAGAATAGATTGACTTTGCTTTCTTGTTTATTTTTTTCTCTGTCTTCACCACAGTCCTGCACCCATAAAAGCAATCAAAAACCTAAATAGGTGTGAGAAAACTATGCGAACTACTCTGTGTAAGGGCAAAATATAACCTTGTGGTCATATGAGGGGGAAAAAAATACCATGGGGAGCAAGGAAAAGAGAGCAAATGGTCAAAAGTGTCTCTAAGCCAACACCAAGCCAATGATGACATAAATGTGAGAGAAACTACCCCTTCAGAGTTTGCAAAACTCAGAAACAGGATTTGAAACGGGGAGGGAGAGACACTCCATATTTTGTCTTGAACAGAGAAGTATTGACATCACAGCTCAGTGTTCCTGGCCTCATTTTTATATTTTAGCACTCTCCCCAAAACATACGAAGTGTCTCAGACTGGAACTACGGTTGTTTGTTTAAGCTACTCAGGAAATAATTCTTAATCCTGCGAAATAGCTTTCATGATGCCTGAGCACTTTACAGCCTGCCAGACACAAAATTTATTTTATTGGAGAGCTTTGTGGTATATCCATTCTTTCTCTACGAGGAAATTTTCCTTGCCTGTGTGCTGCAAACTAGCAAACAGAATCCTTTATTGTATGGAGTGCATTTCCCTAAGTACTTAATAAATTCATAACATAGCGGTGCAACTACCAAACTAACAGGGTTGTGCCTGGAAGAATTATTCATGTGAGGTCATCTTTTACATTTCATGTTAAAACAAAACCAACTCCCTGAGTGAAAATTAAAGAAGTGTATTTGTGTGTACATTCATACATGTATTTTGTTGAATTACTGCTTACTATAAACTGGGAGCAACAGAGTGAACTCAACCCAAAATGATCTTAGTATCAACTCTCATCAAGTACACTTGTAATTGTAATAATTAGTGGCCAAATATCATTGTGAGTGTTCAGTTCCCTGCTTTTCAATGCTCTCCAGTATATCCCCGTAAAAGAGCATGGTCAGTCATAAGGAAAAGTAAAGGTTCCCCTTGCAGATACATGCTAGTTGTTTCCAGCTCTAGGGGGCGGTGCACATCTCCGTTACAAATCCAAAGAGCCAGTGCTGTCCGAAGACATCTTTGTGGTCATATGGCCGGCATGACTAAATGCCCAAGATGCACAGAACACTTACCGTCCCACCAAAGTGGTCCCTATTTTTCTACTTACATTTTTACATGTTTTCAAACTGCTAGGTTGGCAGAAGCTGGGACAAGTAACAGGAGCTCACTCTGTTATGCGGCGCTAGGGATTTGAATCACCGAACTGCGACCTTTCTGATCGACAAGCTCAGCGTCTTAGCCACTGAGCCACCGCATCCCACATGGTCAATCATATTTACGTTAATTTGATTGGGCTTGAATAAACTGTGTTTTGTACTCAGATATTTCTGTATCTAGCTCTCCCTTGCTGTATTGGTGAGATCGCCTATAAATGCACAACTCCAATTAATACTTTCCAATAGCTGGGATTTAAAGAGGTAGAGGAGGAAGGGAGGAACATGATAGGGAAGTTGCAGTCTTATTGAAAGAGAGAAGAAATTCATTCAGTTCAAAATTCTGCTTGCTGCCTTTAATCAGATCCTTCCAGGTAGTACACAAGTTAGAATTTGTGGAAATATAAACTTATTTCATAGTTAATCCTACTTCAAATTAGGATGAGAATAGGAAGACATTAATAAACTATTTCTCAGTTTTTAAAGCAATGAAGGATAGAATTAATCTCAGGGCTGAAGTAAGAGAGGGGGGAGGGAGGGAGGGAGAGAGAGAATATCCAATGCCTGGCAAAGCAATTCTTTCTATAGGTTCTCTTGAAGTGAGATACATATTCAGATAAATAGATATATATGGCTCATCATTATCTCTAGAAACTGATCTGTCCATTAAGCATTGCTTTGACACCAATATCTAATACCACTTTGTATCTAATATATGTTTGGGAACAGTGCTTAATCCTTCCTAAAAAGAGAATATAATTTTTACTTGTATTCTGTTTCCTTCTAACATTGAAGGAGATGATAAGTAACTGAAAACAAGAAAATCAAGATGGCCTGGATAGACCTGAGTTCTTCCATGTGGACGAGAGAAGGAAGAGATTGTGGCTAAACACTTGCTTTGCCCAAGTAGCAGGCATTTTCCTCAGCAAGATCACAGTCCTGCTTGAGGCTGAGCTTTGTCAGTACGAGGTCCCTCTGCCCTGTCTGTTAGCTTGGGTCTCCTATCGGTGACCATTCTGAGCAGAAACACAACCTTGTTCAATAAGTGATCAATAAAGGAATAGAGTTTTATAAATAGTTTTTCTTTCTGTCCCTGAAGACAAGGGTCCCAGGGGCTTAAAGGATATTAGAGATGGATTTTTATGCACAGAAACAATCCACATTTTTACGGTTCAAAACTGCAGCTTAATATGAAATAGGTGGTCCGGAGTCCCCCATCTCAGTTCTTCCCCCAAACTCAACCTAGAAAATATGCTGTCATTTCCCCTAAGGTTTACCTTATGAAAATGAAAGAAGCTGTGCAGGAGGAGACCATGAAAATCATGTGGGTTATTTTAATGCAAGTGATTTTACAGATTAAAACTGAGTAGCTAATTGGGAAAGAATGATAATTGTTCATGAAGAGTGCGGATTAAGTAATTGCAGCAAATTATTTAAGAGTTGTTATAAAATTCCTCAGCAAAATGTTGTCTCCAGAATCAGAGATGGCATGTCTCGAAATGTCACTTGCTAAAAGACAAAAATGGGAACCACTGTGATTGTCCTCAGGTCCTGAGGAAACAGGACATTGGTGAAGCGGTCCTTTGATAGAAGAGAATGTTTTATATATTAATGCTCACATTAGAGTATTTACTATGTAACCTATACTACTCTTGGAGGGCCCATGAATGCTCTTTGCTAACCTATACATCTTATAGCAAATTATTCATCTTTAAACCAACCTGTTGTGTTTTCTTATTTATAAAAAATACACTGTTTTATTCTTGTCAGATGATAGACTTTAGGAATGAGCAACTCCCAAAACAAACTGGCACACTGTCTATAACATAAATAAGTTCATTAATTTGAATATTGAATGCTGGCTCAAAGAGTTTTGAGAATCAGATAGTTAGCCAAGCAAACAAACCAACAAACAGATTATAGAACAAATCAATCCAGAGTTCTCATTTATGGCCCAAACCACCAAATTCTAATTATCATATTTTGAACTTGTTATATGAAGCCCTAGCTCCTTGAGAAGTCCATAATATTGGGCATGGTTGAAGGAAAAAAAAAAAGAGCAACTAATAGCAAGGTGGATGGATTCAGTTAAAGCACCGGAACTTTCCCTATTACAATGCCACATAATTGAAACTGGTGGCTGTATGTCATCAAACAAACTATATTTAATTAAATAATATGTTTTATCATTTTTAAAAATCTACCAAGTAATCTATATTGACAAGATTTTTTATGCATATTTATATATAATCCTAAAGAGAACTATTGAAACAAATTTGACAAATTGACAATGCTTTTTTTGGTTCGATCAAAACTTCCATTTGAAATATTAATAAAAGCTACATATCAACAGATTGCTGTTGCAGCTCACGTGTGAACTAATACTACAGTTGCACCATAATAATATTCTGTTTTCTTCATTCATGAAGTCTCTGTATTCACTTGATGTGTTGATAAATTCTATTTATGTTATATTCATTTATATTCATATTATATTCATATTCTATTATGTTATATTCATTTTTGATAATCATCCATGCAAGATCATTATTATAATTGTATTATAATTATATGGTAACTATTGCAAAGCCTCAAATGGTCTTGAACTGATTCTAAGAATTATAAACAATACTTGTTCAATATTATCCAGAAGAGGTGATTATGCCATGGAATGCAATATAATTCATTTCAAGCTTGTAAAAAAGGACCAAACTTTCAACTTACCTCAAAATATGTCACACTCTGTTCCAAAAGAATTCAAATCAACTTGAATATTGCAGCCTTAATTCAAAAATAAATATCTCTTTTGCTTTTCCTTTCAGGTTTACAAAAGTAGATATGATAGCAATCCATAGTAACACTGTAATACTATAGCAATCCATAATAATACTGTACATACAGTATTTTCAAAAATATATTTGAAAACCTCAAAGGAATTAAAAACTGAGCTCTGCTCTAATCCACTGCCTTATGCAGAGAAACCTTTTCAATTTTTAATTAACTTCTGACCCAATATATAAACAGATAGAAAAATGAATTTCTTTTCCAAACCTTTAAACTATAGTCTATTATAATTTGAAGATAAACAAGCAAATTGTATTTCTTCTAGTTTTATGAAATTCCCTTAAGGTTTTTTTTTAATTAAATCATCCTCTTGGTCAGCTGTTTTCATAGGCATTCTTTATAAAAATCTGTCATGGTATGTGGAGAAGACTTTGGGATACAAGAGAAAGTGTCACAGACTAAGCAACAGTCAGATAAGAGGCAGTTGAGTCATGGCAAACACCTCAGAAGATACCCTCTAGTTTCTTGAACAGTAAAAGTGAGGGGGAAAGAGATGCACTTTTAGACTTACAAGTTTCTGTTAATATAACCTTACAACGAAGATTAGAACTAGTACTCCTAGCTGTGCTTCTTGATTGGATTATCTCATAAAATCAGCAAAATCAACATCAGATTTGGCTAATTGGCAGAAGCCTCAAAAACCCTGTTCATTTCCCTCTGTTTCCTAAGTGTATGAAAAACGTTATTTTAACAAGAAGATATAAAACTATACAGTATATAAAATGCATGCCCAACAACTCAACAAATTTGTACAATCTCCATTACATGACTGTAGTAACATTTGCATTTGCACAATCTCAACAGCACTGCAGTACATGTGAAGAATACAAATCCTAATAGCACAGATGCACATAACGCACCCTCCCCTTCTTTACATTAAGTAAAAGTTCCTTCAGCTCAGGCTTAATTCCTGGTGACATGATGGGCACACCCATGTAGGGTGAGTCCATGAACTCAGTTTGCATCCTGTTGGGAACTGGACTATGCAAGCATCAGGTGAGTGCGCGAAGTTTCATTTGCACCTGCGCAGGATCTATAGATTGCAAACACGAAACTATCCTCTTCCACCACTGCCATCACCACTACAGCTGCCAGTCTATCTAGCCAGAAAGGTTGGGTGCCATTGATCTAGGGTTTTATTTCAACAATGAAATGGGTAATGGCAACTACTAATGTGCCTACTGAAATTGGATGCTTGGATTCATCCTCATTAGGCGATGAGTTTGATTCAAAGGCGTCTTTCATCATTTGTTCTCTGCTATGTCGAATAAAACAATCATCATAAAAAAAAAATTTCCAAAGAAACTTGTTTCATGAACCGGGTATGTAGCTATTATAATGTAGCATGATAGCACTATGTAAATGAAGATCAACATTTTTAACTTGTTTTCCGATATTTTTGTCTGTCTTAGCTTTGACATCTCTTCTCGGCTTTGCAATTTTCATGATTTAGTCTGGCATGTGGTTTGCTTTCTTCCGTTTTTTTCTTTTGGCAGTCTCTTTTCCATTCATCATTAAAGTTTCCATAATTTCATTCCTCCAATTTTACTATTGGTGAGGTTGAGGACTTCAGAATAATTTCTGATGTTCTGCTTGAAAATGGTTTGCATATGCTCAAGATCATGTTGTGGAAACTGACTGGCTTCCTTTTGCTTCTTCAACTTAACTTGGCATTTCCATTTGAATACTTTGGGATCTGTTTCATCATTACCGAGCCAGTTTTGATTCTCTGTAGGAAGATATTTTACCCCTTGGAAAGAGGGGTGTGTTCCAGCTTTTTTACTGCATTTTTGTGTTCATCTAGGCGGGTACTTATTCTTCTATTGGTCTGTCCAATGTATTGTGCCCGGGCAGGGATGTACAGGGAATTTCGTATATGCCTTGGTTTTCCAGGTCAATTTGTCTTTGGGGTTCCTCAGATGGCTGCTATTTTTTTGTCTGTTTTGAAGGCAGTCTTGATGTGATGCCTGTGCATCACAGCAGCCATCCTGAGGAACCCAAAGACAAAATTGACCTGGAAAACCAAGGCATATACGAAATTCCTGTACATCATCCCGCCACATACATTGGACAGACCAATAGAAGAATAAGTACCCGCCTAGATGAACACAAAAATGCAGTAAAAAAGCTGGAACACACCTCCTCACTAGTCAACACATGAAAACCACAGTCACAACATCAACTTCAATGGCACTAAAACCCTAGCCACTATAGAAAAACCCCAACCACAGAATCATCAGAGAAGCCATAGAAGATTGAAAAAAGACCTGAAAGCATGAATAGAAGAGATGATTCCACCAGACTGTCAATCATTTGGAAGCCTGCACTCTCAAATAGAAAGATCTCCCACACCACAAGCCAGGCAAACACCTGAGACAAACAGACTCCTCTGATAGCTCCAACTCAAACAACCCCCACCAGGCACCAGGTGAAACCCAGCTTGCTAATGAAGAGCAGCTTGCTAATGAAGACGCAGCCCCTTTCACACGGAGCCAAGCTGCACTGAAAGCCTCCAACACAAGAACAGAGGGTACAACTTTAACAGAACTACAATGACGTGGGATAACCCGAAGGAAGCTAAACAGCACACATGTAAGTACCCGCGAAAGCTTGAAAAAACATATATATATATGTATGTATATATCTCTATGGCTTCTCTGATGATTCTGTGGCTGGGGTTTTCTATAGTGGAAATAGTTTCTATCAACTATAGAAAATGTACATCATGCCCGGCCTGACAGCATGAATAGAAGAGATGATTCCAGCAGACTGTCAATCATTTGGAAGCCTGCACTCTCAAATAGAAAGATCTCCACACCACAGACCAGGNTGCCAGCCAATCAAAGCCACAAAACAGACAGAAGAAACCAGAAACACCAATCAATCAAACTCCAAGTCCAATGAACACAGACCCAGGTTAATAGCCAATCAGAATAGACCAGCCTCAAATTTGAAACAGAGGAACTGTGAGACACACTTCCATACAGAAGCCTGAGGATGGCAGATGAGATTCTGCTGAAACGTTGCTACAACTTTAACAGAACTACAATGACGTGGGATAATACCCGAAGGAAGCTAAACAGCACATATATATATATATGTATATATATATATCCTGAAATTGAACAAAAAAGAAGGACCTCCATGGGAAGCATCCCTTTTTCACAATGAAAATATTCACTGAACAATATTTGGATTCAGTCCAAGTACAAAGTACTCTTATAGTGACTTCATCTAATATTTTGGCCTGTGAACAGACAGCTCAAATGCGGGCAAACAAAAATCAAGTATACTAAATACTTCTTTTGTATTGTATGCCCTTCTAGAAGCCTCTAGACATGTACCTTAAATAATTACATTTTGTTCTGTAATCAAATGCAATCAAACGGATTCTTAGCCAACTACTTTTATTTCCACTATGAGAAATGTGCCTCATATTTCTCTGCCCATTTGCATATTTTTCCATGAACCTAAAAACCAATCAATTTTGAAGAGTTATGATAATATAAAGAATCTGAAGCAATTACATGTTTTTAAACGGAAATTCTAAGTGCATCTCACAGAAAGGCTTCATGGAGTAAAACAGTCAGAATTTATTTAACCCTTTTTGGTGGGTATCTCAATTAAGCCCTTCTGGCCTGAGAGATTTTATTTATTTTATTTTATTTAAGACAAAGAATCCAGAGCAACTAATGATCAAACAAAAACTACCAAAACACATTGTAAGAAAACAGGATAATAAAAATTATTATAGTGCAGATTTAACAATACTGAACATTATTCTGCTCCATTAAAACATGGTTTATTTCCAACTTCTAAGCACAAATTTTGGTCAACTGGAAAAGCCACCTCTTCAGTAAAGTTCTTTTGATCATTTGTTCTCCAGGAATCACTCCCAGCTCCTACTTTTATTAAAGCATGCTCAGTTTTAAGTTCAAATAAAGCTCACTTTATTTGTTAAAACAGCAACTGTACTGTACTCCATTCTTTCAGGGGTAACTCTGGGAGATTCCACTTTCTAACTAGAAGGCCAAAAAATCAGAAAAGAGTCCGGGAAGTCAAGACAAGCTGCAAAATTCTAAAAACAGTGGAACAATTTGGAAATATTTTCACTGTGTAAATAGCCACCAGGGCCACACAGATCAGGAGATAACATTTGTAGAAAGCATTTACTGATTTATGCCTGTGAGATTGGGTTAGCATTACTGGTACAAATTGGTCATTTCTTTTTTAAAAAATAAACAGCAATTTAAATAAATGAGGTAAAGATTTTAGTATGTTATATTAGGTTGTGCTGTCCTTTCCAAGAAACTAATTTGGAAAAAAAAATACCTCACACAAATTTAGTCCACACAAAGATAAAGGAAGGGAGGATAGAATAGAGCCAGATTTTCAAGATTCAGTCACTAGCTGTTCCAATAATAGTAGTTCTAAACCTATATAGGAGTCTCCAAACTTGGCAACTTCAAGATTTGTGAATTTCAACTCCCAGAATTCCTCAGCCAGCCATGTTATATGGCACAGATTTTGTAGTCTCATCTTCTTTATAGGATTGATCCTCTGACTTCCACACAGACCTTAGAGACGTTCATAACAAATAAAGATTGATGGCTGTAGTCAAATGCTTTGTTTAGAGGTGGAAGTTTGTGCATCTGCCTGAAAAAGTTTTGTTTTTTTTTAAATTCTTTACTGTATTAGATCACATCATTGGGGAGCTTGACACAATCTGGATTCAATGTTCTGACAATTGCCTCCCCTCAGTCACATGACTGAGTCAGAGGTGGTATTCAGCAGGTTTTGACCAGTTCTGGAGAACTGGTAGCAGAAATTTTGAGTAATTCGGAGAACTGGCCCCACCCCCATCTATTCTCTGCCTCCCGAGTCCCAGCTGATCGACTGGATCTTCTTTTGTTGCCCTGCACAGGAGAACAGAACTGGAAAGCAGGTTAGTGGGGTCAGGAGGGAATGGAGATTTTCCAGCCCCAAAATGAATCATTGGTTTGCTTCATCACTGCAAAAGAAGTCATCAAATCGGGTTGGTCACATAACCAACCCAGTTGATGAACATCACAAGTTATGACTGTGATGGGCAGGCTCCATTTTGGTCGTAATATGAGGATTACCTGTTGTGTATTGTTAGTTCTTCTGTAATTCAAAGGTAATGGTGGATGCATTAGAAATTATCTCTGATTTTTCTAGCAGCTTATACTGAAATGTAAAATGTACTGGTGCTGCCGAACAACAAAATGGAAACTCAAAGATGAACAATTTTTGGTGGGGAAGGCGGAGCTGGCGTCACGACGATACGGCATGCGATCTTGGAGGTCTGAGATCACTGCCGATATCTTTGCTCCTGGATGGTCCCATCAGATCTAAACCGTCCCAAAGAGATGGTGAAAGTGAAGAGCACATCCTGATGATCCCAGGGATATCGCAAAGTCCTTGGTAGATCCAGGAGAAGCTCTTTTTTGCCAGCGGCAGAGAGGCCATTAAAGCTACTGAAGTTGGAACAGCTCCAAAACGGAAGAGAGTGTGAAAAGAGAGAGTGTGCCGTTTTGGTGAGAACTTTTTTTATATTTTAAGATTTGAAAGGACACCTTAAAGGAAAGAAAGAATCTGTAAAAGTTTTGACAGAAATGATTAAGCGGCGATTTTAAACAATGTCAAAGTAATATTTTTTTTCATTGCTGGATTTTTTATACATGATCTTATATTTTGAAACTGCTGATTCTTTTTTTTCTTTTATTTATATTGCTCCTTTTTGCATGTTATAATATTTTAAGCCAGAGACTCCCTTATAGTTACTTTTAAATACCTTTTTCTTAATAATTGCATTATCATTGCTTGGAAAAGAGAAGGGGAAGTGAAGGCTAAAATCTTTGTACACTGCCAACTAGAGGCTTGGAATATCTTGGTTTTTTTACCAGACAAAGCTGAGAAAGACTGAGACTTTTTTCCAAGACATTGCCTGTTGATAAGATAGAGGAAGCACGAGTATAATCAGTGCTTTTCTTTTCTACAACAAGCTGGAGTCTGGGTTGACAACCTAGGAAAAGAAAAAGGGTGATAAGCTTTGAGAAGAGGCTATAATAAGAGCATTGGCATAATAAACAAATTGCAGTTGCTTTTTTTTTTTTCATTTTTTCTATTGCTACTCCCCCTCATCAGTTAGTTCTTTTTTTTATTTTTCATAATAGCTATGATTTGCTTCTCTGAACTTTGTAAACTTTCATATGGTTTTATGTTTTCTTTTTATGTATCATTATATTTGAATCCTCTTAATTGGATAAGGTGCTTGAAGAACCGAAAGAATCGTTTCTTTCCTTTTTTTTTTTTGAGTCTTGTTCTTTCACCTCTTTGCCTTGGATGTTATAATTCCTTTGTTTTCCGGGATGTGGTTGCTTTATGCTCTGTCTACGTGTGGAATGTTATGGTATCTAAGTTATCGATGATAAAGAGTACAAGAGCCTGAGAAGTGGTGGTCTGCGTGGTAAGTAATAGGCCCAAGGGTGGTGGGCCACAGGTGAGCGTGAAGTTAATTGGTAGCACAACTGGGAGAAGTCTGAGAAAGGGGAAGACTTCTGGAATGCTGTAAAATTAAGTAGGACAGGGAACAACGACCTGGCTCAACGTGCGGCGCCGCCGCGCACCAGCGAGGACAACGCGCAATCAGATATAAAGCAAGACAAAAGAACAAGAAGAAAGGACCCTTGCAGTGGATTATGCAAGAATCAAAGAGGCAAACAAGATCAGAAGAGTTGAAAAAGAAGAGAGAGCCACGGAACAAAGACAGAGAATATGGACAAAAGAACAGAGAACACGAACAAAAACCGAGGAAAAAGGGGAAACATGCCAACAAAATGAGGAAGGAAGGATGAGAGAGCTTCCAAGAGAATGGAAGAAGAAGAAACAAAGAATAAGAGAGGGAGACATTGGAAACAGATAACTGGTGGGGGAACAAGAGAAAAGGGAGCGGAGATGTGGGATGATGGACAGATCAGAAGTACGAGTCAAAACAGAGAGGAGCAAAAAGACCAAAAGGCAGAACTGAGAAAGATGAAAACGCGGAAGCTGTGGAAACAACCAGAGAAAGGATGAGGGAATGTAGAGAGGATGGAGTCGGGAAAAGATAGCAAGAAAAGAGTGGACCAAAGAAGGGCACAGCAGAGTACAAAGAAAAACCAAAAATGGCAAATAGGAAAGTGGGCACGAGAAAACATGAAATACAAAATAGGAGAGGGCGGAAACAAGTGCCGAAGATGAGAGAGAGGAGAAGAGAAGACCGCACCAATTGGTGACGAAAAAGAGGGGATGAGAGATTGCGGATTGCCAAAGGAAGGTCACATGGGCAAAAAAGAGAGAAGAATGACGCGAAGTGAGGAAGCGTGAAGCAGGACGCAGAATGGGGGTGCAAGAGGAGAAAGAGGGCAGAAAAAAAATGCATGTTAAGTAAGTCCAAGAGACTACCAAAAGGACGACGGAAGAAGAAGGTGCAAGTGGAGGGGAAAGAGGAGCGAAAGAACAACACAACCAGAGATCAACAACGAGAAACGAACACAAATACAGGAAGAAAAAAAAAAAGTACAAGAAAGAAATGTACTAAGCAGCGGTGAAAAAGAAGGAAGCAGAAAGTAGAGAAAGTAAAAGTGTGGAGAATGTGGCGCAAGAAGTCACAGGAAAAGCAACGAACAATGCGAGACAACCAAATAAGGGAAAAGTATGTGACGGTCGTACACAAGTGCAAGAAAAGAGGAGGGCAATAGGAAGATATCCGAGTGAAGTGGAGATAGAGATGATGGGGAAGAAGAGTAAGGGAAGAGAAAGTAAAGAAAACACGCTGTGTAGTGAATGAGCCCGTGAAGAGCAAGCAAGGAAGCGATTGTAGAAAAAAGACACATGAAAGAATGACTGGGACTAGGCGAAGAGAGTTGTGGAGAAGGTGAGGAAAAAGGGGTGGGACCAATAAACGATATACACACAGAAACAACAAAGCAAAGCAGAAAGATCCTCCCGTTAAAAGCCGTGGAAAGGGACGAAAGAAACGTAAAGATTCAGGGAGAGAAAGAAAGCGAAAAGCAAACAATGACGACGGCGATGCAAAGAGACATAGCGGCCAGAAGTAGAGAGAGGGAGTTCAACAGAGGTAACCAATAGGCAAGAAGTAACAGGGAAACCAAGTTACTGGGCAGATCCAGCAATCCAATTGACGATGTTAAAAAAGAACAGAAGGAAAGCTGAGGATGGGAAAGAGACATTGCGTAAAGGAAAAAGACGTACCGGAGGAGAAAAGAACGGCGTGTCTGAGAGAGAAAGTGGAAAAAAAAATACAGCAGGCGAAGAAAGAAGACAACCCAAAAGCAGCCAGAGAGGAGAAGAGACTAACAAGAAAAGAAAGACTAGTGGAAAAGAATGGACCCGAAGAGGAGAGATGGAGGATGAAAGGACTGGGAAAAAGAGGTACAAAAAGGCCACAGAAGAAGACATCAAGAAAAAAGATAGAACCAAACAGAAAAATGGCGAAGAAAAAGAGAGCGAGCACAAAAAGTGGACGAGATGCTGAACAGAACTAGGTGAGATCAAAGTAAACCAGGAGCAGGGGACCATATAAGTGAAAAAGAGAAAAAGCAAGAAAGATGGCAAGTAATAGAGAACCAAGGCCAAGGGGCGATTGGAGAAACAGAGAAGAAGAAAGCATGACGGACAAGGGAAAAGAATACACCAGAGAATAGGAGAAGAAAGGAAAACCAGTATCGACAGAAGGCTAAGCACCCCCAAGTGAAAAACAAGGGAGAAAGCAAGGTTAAGGATGAGAGGAACCGAAGCACTCAAGAAGCAAAATAGGAAAGGCACCAGGCCCAGATGACGGTCGCAGAATGGTAGAAAACATCTACAAAAAAAAAAAAAAAAAAATGGGGTGAACCTGTTCAGGGAGAAGTGTATGTGAAGAAGAATGGAAAGAAGAGGAACCTAACAGGCAGAAGCAGAGCACGACGGCGTCCAAAAGAGAGAACCAGCCAGTGACAAATGAAGAACTGGACCTATCTTGTAGTTAAGCAGATTAGAAAAAGTGCGCAAGTAGTAGCAGAAAGACTGAAAAAAGAGGAAACAGTGACAGCACGACAAAACGATGTGCGCAAAGAGACAAGTAAAGACAATGGAGAAGAATTGGGACACCTGGGAACAATGAGGCCTGAGCCGGAAAAACAAAGCTAAAGTGCGAGAGCACAGAAGGCAGTGGTTAGATGGAACGTGGTGATTGAGGTGGGTTACGCGGAAACAAGAGGGCTCGACTAAAAAATTGACTGCAGAACGAGACACCAGGAGAGCGGAACAAACAGCAAAGAGGGAGAAGTACAAACGTGGTGGACAGAAGAGGAAAAGACAGAGGAGCCGACGGGGCACCCAGGGGGAATCTGAAGGAAACAGAAGAGAGGAGAAGAAAGCGATAAAGAAGGGAGTGAAAGGAAAAAGAAGAATTAAACTGCAAGCAGTCGCAGATACTGGAGGTGCAGCGGAGAAAATCCACAGAAACAGCAGTCAAAGTTGAGGAAAAATAAGACAGGGAAGGTGCTGGCTGGAAATAAATTAAAGAGAAGACAAAGAGTGCGACAGAAGAACAGGATGCAAATAAAAAGGAAAGAAGAGCAGGACCGATGGAAAAGCCAGGCAACGAATGAAGATCAAATACTGGATAAGGACACAACGATGCAGGACACGAAAAGAATAGCATGAAAACTGTAAACACAAGGCGCGTAGATCTTCACGGAAGGGGAAAAGCAACTGGCACGAAGAACGAAGAGCAATCAGCAAGATGAAGTATAACCCAGAATGGAGAGGTGCAAACAATGCCAGGTAGGCTGGGAACAGAGTAGTGGTGAAGAGAAAGGGAAAGATAGATGGCACAAAAAGGTGAGAAAATGAAACTGGTGCCAAGAGGCGAAGAAGAGGAGATGCTGTGCCCGAATGGGAGTTACGTAGTCAAGCGTTACAAAAATGGATGGGGGAAAGAACGATCAACATGAGAAGACTAGAGGGTAACATGGAAGAACATGGGATCGGTGTGGGCAGCGTAGGAGAAAGAACAAAAAACACAGGACTGTAGAAGGACACTATAGACCGGGAGTCGGTAAACTGGATAAGAAACTCCAAGATACTCGCGACAACAGAAGGGGTGCGATGTGAAGATGGCCTAAAAACGGAGATGAAAGATGCGGAAAAAGGGTAACGGAAACGACCCAAAGTGGCTACAAAGAAAGAGTAGGCAAGACGTGCGGAAGTACAAAGGAGAAAATAAACAGAAGGGGGACGAAGTGACGGAGGGAGTGGAGAGAGTGGACAGTGACTGGGAAGGGGAGGAAAGAGTATGAGTGTGGGAGTGGGATGGAGGAGTAGGTGGGTGAAGAAGAACAAAAATACACAGCGGTGGGATACCGAGAGGGAGGGGAATATGGAAGTGGGCATAAAAGGGGGGGTCGCAAAAAGTAAGAAGGTCAAGTGGCACAGCAAAAGAGAGAGTGGAGTGCTGTACAGTGGGCATGGTCCCGGCGACAATGAAGGCGAAGAAAGGGGGGAAGGAGAAGGCTATGTAAAGGAGCCAGACACCGGCGCAGACGCCAGAGGGGACATGGGGAGACGGAAAAATAGGGAGAAATCCACATGGGCGGGAAAAAAGGCAAATAAGCATAGTGACTGAAACCAGAGATGGGAGGGGGAAGTGCCGAAATAGAGAGGAAATGGGAATGTCGAGGTAAATGAGGAACAGGGCAGGAGGTAGTGGGTAAAACGTGGAAAAAGAGAAGACACATGCACAGAGAGAGTCATGAGAAAATATGGAAGGGCGAAGAGGAGGAGACAGTGGAAAATTGGAGACAAGAGATAACCAATGTGGGAGAAAGGGTGGGAGAGCAAGAAAGAGAACAAAACATTATAATGAAAGATGGTAGAGGGAGAAAATAAAAAAGGAGTAAAGAGTAGGCGGGGGGGTGGAAGATATGTGACCAAAAGAGGCGAGATGAAGGGAATAATATGACGGGGAGTTAAAGAAACGAAGGAAAAATGGGATGACAAAACAAGTGAGAAAGGTATTAGCAAAGAGGGAATAAAAACGAATGAGAGTAGGGATGAATATATGAGAAGAATGAGAAGGAAATATATGGAACTGAACAAAAGGGAGCAACAAAACAAGGGGGAAACCAACCAGCACACGGGATGAGATAGAGTATGAAGAGGCTGTAGGGGTAGGTGGGGGGTAGGGGGAAAATAGTGTGAAAGAGAAACAGGTGGAACGTGGTGCCCAGCGGATACCCCTACGTGAGATTGATAGCCCAACGCCTAGGGAACAAGTAGGTGCGGTATAGCCTGGTGTGGGGGTGGGTCATGGAGGGGAGAATCAGCGGCGCCACCCAGGGCACTCGGTGGACAACATGGAAGAACCCAAAATGGGAGCAGTGGAAACAGCACTGAATGACCCCCAGGGAACACCGCACTGCCCTATGGGCAAGTGGGGAAAGAAAATCACGTCGGCTAGCAAGGAGAACAAAGGTGTGATAGGGGGTAGCAGAAGGGGGGGCCCAACACAAGCCACAGTGGAAAGGACTAAAATGATGACAAAAAAAAGTCGGCTCATGCAAGGAAAAAGCAGGTGAAAGAAAGAGCTGACGGTAGGCCTGGGGGAGGAAAGCGGGGCAATAGAGGGAGACGCACGTCAGGAAGACCAGCCTGGGAATATGTCGCCTGGAAGAGGCCAAGGCAGAGCGAAAGGCGTGGGCGAGGTAAAGGCCCGGTAAAGTGCAGGAAATAGGGACCGGGATTAACCAAACAGTGTGCCGAGCAGACGTAATAAATCGTAGGGAGGTGGACCAGCCCTAGTACGTTCACCGCAAACTCCGGCTGGTCACCATAGGTCCCAGCCGAGTGAGCCGCTGGGCTGCCTGAAACAAGTAAAAGTGCGCAAAGCAATAACCGCCTCACTGACGCCCCAGGGGGCACCCTGAATGCGGACCGCGCAAAGGGAAACCTAAGACCCGATCTAGAGATGCGATAAAAGCCGCAGTGCCAGGGGTGAAAAAGAACGACACCACGGACAACCAAAAAACCGAGGTAAAATGGAATCAAACAGAAACATGGAAGGGTGGGAAGCGTGCCCGAAGGACCTGGCCGTCCGCCGAAACCCAGGGGTGGGGGCCAAATTGAGCCGACCCAGCACGACCCCAGGGACAAAACAGTGCCCCAGCTCGCCGTGAACACCCTGCGTGGAGGCAGTGGAAGCGCATCGACGCGCAGACGTCCACACCACGTGTCTTGCGTCGGGTGGAAAAACGGTGGAGGTGCAAAGCACATGGGTGAAAGCTCACTAAGGAGCAAGCATGCGTGCAGGCGTAGGGATGTGCGTACCCCTGCCACAAAAATGACCGGGGTGATGGAGCAAACAAAGGAGCAAAAGGAAAATAGTAGAAACATTGTAAAAGGTCACAGGGCCGAGGCGGGACCCAACGGGCTCAAAACCTTGCCAGGTGCCACTCCATGAACTGTCACAAATCACGCAGACACAAGTAAGGAGAAGTTGGAAGAAGGGGACGTGTCTGCCGAACCTGCAGATCCCGCCAGTCCCCCAAACCATGAGGAGGCGGGCACCAAACTGGGTCCATGGCCGCGTCGTGGGACACCGCTCAGGAATCAAACCGTGCCCGCGGGCTGGTGGACAAAAGACAGGTGGCTGGCAGGTGCGGCAAGGAAAGTGCGGGCGTAGAGGGCCATGTAGTGGCCGAAAAGACATGGCGGCGAAGAGCAAGCAGATGGCGGAGAGGCGAGACCGTGTCCGGAAACAAGCGCAGCGTCTGGAGCAGGATCCCGTACCGCAACACGGCTGATGTGGGAGGGCAGGCCTGCTGAGGCCACGTGCACCCCCAACAGCAGACTATGCCGAGAAGAAAGTGCAGGAGGCCATAGGAAAAAGTAGCGGCGGGCAGCGCTGACCCCGCATGATAGGGCAGGGCGCGGGTCGTAAGCTGAACAGAAGGACGCCTGCAAAACTGAGAATGGGGTAGGAGCGCTGGCAAAATGGGGGTGTATGGCGGGCCCAGGTCACAGAAGTGGTAACAATGACCTGAACCCGGGGAAGCCAACAGAAAGGCTATCAGGCAAGAGAGTGGAAGGGGGGAGGTAAGAGAGAGAGAAAGATAAAAAAAAAGATGGATGTCGCCAGGCAAGGCCAGAAACGATCGGGACAGGGAAAATGCCGGCAGGAATCGAGGGAAAAGGATGGCGGTAGGACGCGCAGCTGAAATCATACCACGAGGAAACTTCAAGGTGCACAATGACACCCAGCACCGTGGAAGGTTGGGTGGAGCAGGGCTAAAAAAAAATCCCGAGGCACGATCCTCTGACGGTCAGGCGCCTGGCCCAAGGTGGGGTGCAGACGGTAGCGGTGGACGGGCGCAGTGTGCAAGTAGACGAGAGTAGCGTGGAGAGTGGGAAAGAGAGTCAAATAAGGGAAAGACACAACGGGCCCGGGATGGGGAGAGCAAACGAGCGATTAGGGGGTGGCAGGATGGAGGCGCAGGCGACCAGGCGTGAAAATAAGCGAAAGTGGAGGTAGGCAGAGAAACGGCAAAACACCTCGAGAGATGGTTACGATCTGCCCTGGACGCCCAGCAAGTGCACACCACAGAACGGGGATAAAGAGCGAGAGCCCACCACTGGGTGGTGGGGGGTGTACCTAGGCAGTCCTGCGTGGGAGGCAGACAGGCTAAAGGACCCAGGAGCTACCGTTGTCATAAAGTGACCATGCAGGTGCGGGAGAATTAAGAATTACGCAGGAAGAATAGTGCGGGTAAAGAGGGTGAAATGCGGAATATGCAGAGGGGGGAAAAAAGAGCAGACAGGCCTACACACGGGAGGAGTGGAAGGACAGACAACAGGGAAGGCCGACAACGTGCCTAACGGAGCAAAAGGAGCAAGAAAGACACACACGGACGACAAATGGCAGCCATGACCGCCGCAAAAGAACAAAGTGGGGCAGAACCAGAGCATACACGAAAGGAAGGACGCGGGAGGCGCGGGCGAGGAAAGGGAGGCGGAAGAAGCCCAGCGATGGAACGATGGGGAGCGGATGGCACAGCCGCAGGCTCCGGAGCCGCCCAGCAAAGCGGACCGGAAGAACCAGAGACAGGGAGCCGAGCAGAGAAGCGGATCACACGGAAGCGTAGCGGAGTGCCAACAGCAGAAGCGAACGAGGCAGCAGCGCAGCGGGAGGCATGCAACCCCGGGAGAAAGTAAGCAGCGCGCACGGGGCCAGCATGCGGAGAAAACCGGCGCGAGAATCGAGCTGCCGGCTGCCCTGCATGCCGCGCAAGCCGCGGCCAGCCGGCGGCCAGCGCCTGCAGAGCCGCCTGCCGCCGCCCGCAGCGGCCCCGCGGCCTGCGCCAGCCCTGCGGCCAGGCCTGCCGCCAGCGCCCGGCCAGGCGGCCGCCAGGCTGCGGCCACCGTGGGCCACGCCTGCCGGCGCGGCCAGGCCCTGGCCAGGGCCGCCAGGCGGTGCCGGCCAGGCGCGCCAGGCTGCCTGCAGGCTGCCGGCCACCGGTGGTGCCCGGCCAGCTCCCGCCAGCCTGCGGCCAGCAGCAACCCAAAACCAGGGGGAAGAAGCAAAAGCCTCAGCAACGGCCCCAGCCCGGCAAAGGACAGGCGCCACCGTCCCGCCCCGTCCCCACCGGCTGCGCCGGCGCGCTGCTCGGGGACGCGCGCGGTCGGAGCGGGATCTCGCGGAAGCCGGGGGTGCGGGCGGGACTCGGCGAAGCGGCTGTCCTGCAGGGTGCGGACGCGCGTACGCGGCGAAGCGACCCCGCGTGGTGCGGGCGTGGGCAGGACGCGGCTGAAGCGCTCGGTCCTGCGGTGCCGCGCATCCGCGCGGCGCCGGTCGGCCGTCCTGCTGCGGGCCCGCCAGGGTCCTGCTCGGGCGGCAGCGGCTCCGCGGAGCAGCAGTGCGGCGTACGGGATGCGCTCGCGGCGCAGCCGCACTGCGGGCGACTGACGGCGGCGGGCCGGCTGAGAGGCGGGGGCGAGCCACAAGGCACCCAAGGCAGAGAGGACACCTGGTGGGAAGCGAAGCAAGGCAGAGCCGGCGGCAGGCGCGCGGGCGCGGGGGGGGGAGGAGCAGCCCCCGACGACCGTGGAGCCCCTCGGAGGACCCCAGCTTGGGTCCGGCCAAAGAGGAAAAGCGGACTGCGAAACGGAGAGAGAGCGCAGACAGAGTGAGAGGAACACGAGGAGAGTGAGGTGGAAGAGAAGGAACGAGCGGGTTGCAGAAAAAGGGACACCGCGACAGGCAGGACACCAAAAGGAAGCAGGCTCGGAGAGAGAAGGCCGAGAGCGGGCACACAGCGATGGCGTCGCGGGGGGGAACCAGCACCCGGGACGGGAAGGCGCCACGGAAGAAAGTGGCCAAGCCCGGGAAGGACGGACAGAAGACCACGCAGGCCAGGCAGCTCCGGGAGGGAAGAGAGGCCACCACAGGAGCACCAGGAGGCCCCGGCGTACCCGTCGCTTCCGAGCCGCGGAGACCAGGCTGCCGCGCCGAAGTCAGCCCGGTCCCACAGTTGCGGGGCGAGGCCCCACGGCGGAACCGACAGGGGGAACGGGCGGGAGCGCGGGAGACCGTGGTCGTGCGGGGAAAGAACAGCCGCGGTCCCACCACACGCGGACCCCGCAGCCACCCCCCCCAGCGCCACGCACAGAAAGCAGAGCCAGACACAGGAGGGCGAGCCACACCTGGGCCGGCGGGGAGAGCAGGGACACCAGCGAGGCCGCTCGCAGCGGCCACACGACTGCCGCACCGCAACTGCAAGCCCCGCGCATTCGGGGCACCAGCCCTCAAGAGACATCGGAGTCCCAGACCAGGGGTGAAGGACCGAGCACGGAGCGGCTGTCACACCCGCCAGACCCAGACCTGCCCTACCCACCAGTCGGCGCCCCACCCAGGTAGGCCCGCCAGACAAGCGGCCCAACAGCGCCCCACCACCAGGGCTTACGGCGACCCAGAGGGTCCAGCAGCACAGCAGCAGCCCCCCAGGCCAGGACAGGCATCGACGCCAACCGTCCACCGGGTGCCACTGGGCACCGCAGTGCAGCCCCGCCAAGAGCCACCGATGACAGGGAGCCACCCACACCACCAGGCCACCATGCCCAAGGCCGCACCCCAGCTGCAAGACCAGACTGGCAGCCCCACTACACTGACCGCCTGCCCTCCACCCCCACAGGCCAAGCCCGCCTTCAGGGACAAGCGTCAGTGCAGGAGTAGGGCTGGACACCCCAGTGGCATGAGAAGAGGCGCAGCACACGGGGTCGAGCCAGCTGGCCGAAGCTGTCAACACACCGCAACTGGGTCCGTCGCGGCCAGGCACCCCAGGCCAGACCAGCACTGCGGCAACAACCCACCTCCACAGCACCTGACCCACCCCGGAACGGGCAACCCCGAGGACAAGAGAGGCAAGACGGGCTGGCGTGGACCTGGGGAGGGATGGGGACACTGGACTGGGGCAGGGGGCGGGACAGCGGGTGTCAATGAAAGGCAGCGATCACACACTGCCGGCAGTCTGTGTGAAGAAAGGGGGGGAAAACGGGAGAACAGGGGTAAGCCGTGGCACGCGTGGGAGAGTGTAAAGAGGCAGGGGGGCAGGATACGGGGGAATGAGGCAGGATACCGGGAGAAGAGCTGGGGGAGAGAGAAACCGCCAGGGGGCAAGGGCAGAAGGACGGAGGCCACACCGCCCAGCGCCACAACCGTAGCCCGGGAGTAGCAAGTAACAATGTAATTAACGCCACACAGGCAGGCAGAAACACAACTTCGTAGTAAGAGCCCGGGCGGAACCACAACAACAAGCCAATCCACAGCGGGAGACACAAGAAAACCAGGAGCACGAGCACCGGGCTCCACTCCACCCTCAGCGGGAGACCAGCAGAGCGCCCGCCGCAGGACCGGCCAGCCGCGCGTAGCCAGGGCCCCCGCCGCACCAGCTGCCAGGCCCCAGGCGGAGGCCACGAGGGCCGGCCAAGACGGGTGGTGGGGCGGACCAGAAGGGCAAGGCCAGCCAACCCACGATCGCGTTCCCACGCCGCAGCGCAGGAAAGGGACCTGAAACCGGCCAGACCAAAAGCGGCTCCACCACCCCGCCGGCCGACAGCCGAGAACCGGCACGGAGGCAGCGAGGACGCAGGAGGACGGAAAGCGGCAGCCCCAGTAGAAGAGGCACAGCGCAGGCGCGCACTAAACCACACCAGAGCCAGCCCCCTCTGGAGCCCATGCCAATCGGAGAGGCCGCTTCAAGGTTCTAGAGTACTGCTTCACCAACACCTCAACAACGGCGGAACCACCCACCCCGCAGCAAGACAAACCTAACGAGTGCAGCAAGCATACAGACAACAAAGCCCTACAACCAAGCAAGCAACAAAAGCAGCCCCCACCAGAGAATACAGCAGGCAGACGCAGAGTACAGCACGGCAACAGGGAACCGGCAGCCCCAGGCAGGACCAGGCATCAGCACCGCACAGCAGACGTAAGGATCGCGCCACCCAGGACGCAGTGGGAGCCCAAGCCCCCAGGCACCCAAAGCCCCCGCACCACAGCAGGCATCCCGCGCGCCAGCACCAGCGAGTAAGCACCCGCACGCAAGCACGCAACCATAGCAGGCGAGAGAGCAGTCGCGGCGAAGCGCACTACAGCACCATGACAGAGCCAGCAACACCCTCAGTCACCAGGCAGCCCCGAGACACCCCACCGCAAGCCCCGAGCACCAGTAGGAGATCAGCCCGAGACAGCGCCAGCAGCGCCACCCAGCCGACCCAGCAGAGTCAGCCCGCGAGGGGTGGGATTGTGGCCCTGGTCCTCTTGGACCAGGGGCTGCAGATGAGCAAGCAAGATTGGCACCGACTTCCCTTCTGACCCATGTCCCCTGATGGTGTTGGCTGGAGCTGCTGTCTGGCAGCAGGTGCGTTTCCTCTCCAAATGACCTGCAATTCGAGACGGCTGCATCCTTGTTAATGGTCTCCACCCGAGCTGACGCAACCTAGCTATCCCTACACCCGCGACTGCGCACGGCTGTACGCAATGCTTATAGCAATTCTGCGTAGGCGATCCAGCGTCAGGCATCCGCTAGAGCTCGCTGTTCGTAACTCCTATCTATTTCTAGCTTCCTTGTTGACAGGGCGGACGCGCCGCCGCCGACACGACCCAACCCGGCGCACGTGATGCATCGCGCGGCGTTTACTCCGGCCGCTTACAGGCACTACCCACTCTAGGCATTCGCCTGCCTTCCGTGCGGCGTTCCGCCTTCGCTGCTGGCTCCCAAGAAGGCCCTGAGTCGGGAGCTGTGCCTCACGCTAATCCAATCTGCCTCCATTGCCGCCTGGACTTGTCTGCACTGGAGCAATGATCCGGCTATTACGGTATCCTCGCCATACGATTAAGCCTCTCCCAGTAGCGCCGATTCCCTTTCCATTTGGTTGTCCGCTCTGCTTATAGGCAAGACCACTATCACGGCGCGGCTTGAGAGCAGCATGACTTAACGGACTGAAGTAAAAAACTCATGTTCTCAGTCAGGCGCTCGCTGTCCTTTTTAACAGCTCAATCGTTGCGACCGTGACCACCCCACCCCACACCGCCGACGGCACTCGTCCGTGAAGGCCCATTCTCCCACGTTTTCAAAAGAAAGTAAATTCATCCTTTCCGTAGCGAATACTCTGGTAGCCACGGTGAAACGCTATACAAAACCAAATCATGATTGTGCTATGCGCTCAATTGCTTATTTTGTACGTTCCCTGTCTAGCCAGATTCTCACTCGAACCATTTTACATTGCTCCTCATACCTTATGGGAAGGCCCTTGCCTTCCTGGTTTAACACCTGGAGCATGTAAGGGTGCGCACTTATTTAATGTAACTCAATTTTTTCTCTTCCATGATTTTACGTTTAGTAAATGTCAGGCGTGCCTTATTCGGCCGTTAGGTAGAATCTTGGTTCTCATGTGATTGCCGTCATAGCTTCTACCTTTCTAGCCCATTCTGCACCTTTATTCTATACCTTTCATGTTGCTATTCTGGCAGTACCTCTTGGAAGGATTCAATTCTAGTGACCATTTACTTGTGTTCTGTTTCCTCCTACTTCTCGCCTTCAAAGTATCTAGTAATACGGAAATAGATTCTGCTTTCTCAATTGACGTACGAAATACATTGCTCGCTCGTTTTCTGATATTAACGCTGGGCCCCCATGTCCCTCCATAACACGTCTCTGATATCAGCCAGTCTTAATTAAATAATCAACCTCTTTTATTAGAGTTAGTAACCTTTTGTAGTCAAGAATATGCTACCTGGCTCATCTGTCTCATCCCTTCTCACACTTCTGGCTAAGAGTAGACCAAACCGGATTGCATTTAAAAAACGGCACAGTACTACCCATATTCTATTGATATTTCAACGATCGTATTCTCCTTCGTCTTTCCACACCAATGATAAATGATTGTCGATACTTTCGTAGCTTTCCTCAAATATCGATGACCCAACCTTCTCTTGAGCGAGAACTATTTCTCCATGCCTCTCCTTGTGAAAAAACTTTGAAGGAACGTCAATCCATATTCCGCTCACTCATTCTTACATCTTATATTTCCAGTGCCTCAGCCAGATTTCTGATCATTAATCTCATGCTTACAGAATACTTTGCCGGCTGTTTGCCTCCTCTAGCTGTTTTGGGAAGATCTCCAATAAAAATCTGATACTAGTAACCAGCTTCATCCACCCATCGCCATGCCACCCGACATATCTTATATCTTGTGTAAACCAAATGGCTCCTAATCCTCGGCCCAAATCAAACAATATCTTCAATTCATTCTTATCTCTTTTGTTTATCTTCTTCATTTTTTTTGGAATGTCTGCTCAATCCCGACAAACAGTGACTCCTCCCATCCCAATCAGTTCTTGAGGTGACAATAATATCATCCAAACCTTCACAGCTTCATTACAGATATATTATACTGATTCTTTAGTATCCACAACTGCTCTCCTGCTGTTCTCTTCTTAACATATCTCTTGTTCTATGCCTTCTAGGTGGTGAGGAGTACTTCAATATCAATCCTCAGCGCATACAGCTCTTTATCCTGATTAACTATATTCATATCTGTACCAGATATCTGTATAGAGACAATTCGATTCCTGCAGATGTCGGCTAGAACAGAGGAAAGCAAAGAGAAAATATGAGAAACAACCAGCACAGACTGTTAGTCTCTCCTTAGAAACATACATTCATCAAAAACTAAGCATGACAAACATCTGGTCAAGTGCTATCCTAAGACCCTTAGAATCCACCTGGTGTTACATGACTAGTTGTAATTCCAAGTAAATAATGGAGAAAAAAGGAACAAATTAAAAGAAAAAATCTTCATGTTCTGCTCAAGCCTTAGTCCAATCAATTGGTTAAATAGTGAGAAAGCCCCCCCTGCTCCCCCCAAAAAAAAGAAGAAGAAGAAGAAAGGAGAAACCAATAAAAGAAAAAAGAAAAATTGTTAATAGTTTGTCGGTGGGCAAAAAAAAAAAATGAAGTTCTTCAGGCTTACTTCAACACCTAAATGAGTTAAAAGGCTCTTTCGTATAAACAAAGGTGGAGGGGGCGGGCGAAGTGGAGAACAACAAACAGACAAAGACACAAAGCCCTACACTAGGACCCCGTAAATAAAAAGATGGAAGGGAAAGAAAAAGGACAAAAAACTACTCCCTTAAAAAGAAAAAGTTAAAAATAAAAATATAAAAATAAAAAATAGACTCCAAAAACAAACAAACAAATAAATTCCAAAAGGCCAAAGATCCAAGTGACTATCAAAATAGTAAACTCAATAAACTAATAAGGAGGGGGGGTTGTTGCAGTAGAGAATTGCCCAATTTGGGGGGGGGGGGAGAAGGAACACACTGCACCTATTTAATTATCCAAGGGTTTTTTGTTAAGTTCCAAACAATTTTATAATTCTCTTCTCCAGAGTCTTATAAATCTTCTTTTTGTAAATTTCAACGCTTGGACTCCAGTCACTGATAGAAACCCAGAGGAACACCTGTAATAACACTCTCCCATGTTCTTCCCTCTATGTTATCAAACAGGCTCAAAGTCTTGAAAAGAAGCCTCAGTTCTTTCTCAGCTTTGTCTGGTCGAAGAAGAAAAAAAAGAAAACAATGTTTCCAAGCCTCTTGGTAGCAGTGTTACAAATTGTCCTCTACTTTCACTTTCCCCCTCCTTTTTCAAACAAAATGTGTTTCAAGTAATAAAAAAATAATTAAAAATGAAAGAAAGACTTAAAAAAAAAAGCTAAAAAGGAATCTGTAGCCTAGAATATTATAAAGGCAAAAAGGAAAAAGAAAAAAAAAAGTAAGGTAAAGAAAACCAGTCCAGTTTCAAAAAAAATAATGCATTAAAAATCCAGCAATAAAAAAAGAAATTCTAATTTTGATTTCCTGTTTAAAATTGCCACTTAGGCGCTTCGGTCTTAAATTTTACAAATTCTTTCTTTTCCTTAGGGTGTTCTCTCAGATCTTAAAATAAAAGAAAAACTCTCACCAAACCGGCACACTTTCTCTTTCCATTCTCTTCCATTTCGGAGCTGTCCCAACTTCAGAAGCATTTATGGCTGCCTCTTTGCTGCTGGCAAAAAGAGCTTCAAGATTGCATGCCATACTGTCGCCACACCAGCTCTGCCCTCCCCAGATTGGAGGCTTCTAAATTATGTATGTTGGACACAAAAACCTTGGTTGGATTGATATCATTTGTTTGCATTCAGGAGCCCATAAAATATGTTTTGGCATAAAGCGTTCTCTTCATCCGGAGTCACTGCTCAGTAAAAGCACTTGCAGGGAGAATATCTGCAAACTGTGTGATTTGAGGCTGAAACATATGAAGAACAGTGTTGTGGTTCACCAGCAGCAGATATGGATGACTGAGGAGAGTGAGGACTCAGATGAGGGGTCTGTATGTGATGCAGGGATGGGGCCAGGACCAGCCAGGAGTAGAGTGCTGCCTTCGGAGATTGTGGAGGCTGGCAGTACTGAGGAAGAGGTCACTGAGGAGCCTGTGCTCAGTGCATGTGCATGCAGGGCTGCTCAAAGGAAAGAGCAGCTGCAGCAGCACAGGTGACTCGGGAGTAAGGCTGCAAGGTGATGGCCCCTCCCTGAGAAGATAAAAGCCAGCTGAGAAACCGGAGTTCTTTGCAGGAAGCAAAGAAGTTTTTGCACTCAAGACTTGTGGACGTTCGGAATATCTTGGTTGATGTCTGGAGACTCTTTCTGTTTGAAATATTTCTTAGTAACTTTATCTAGTGTTCTTGGCAACCTTGCACCACCTTGGCAAGGCTCATTTTTATCAGAAACAATTAGTTTGAAACAGCCTTTTAACCCTGAAGGAACAGAATTTGGAAAGAATCATTAAAAGGTTTTGCTGTTACCTCTGTTTTGTGTTTGTTTCTTTGGAACAAGGTTTGGGTCAGAACAAATGGTTGCAGGAATTGGGCATGGGTTTAATAAAGGGACGCAGAGGCTCAGTGGCTAAGATGCTCAGCTTGTCGATCAGAAAGGCCAGCAATTCGGTGGTTCGAATCCCTAGTGCCATGTAATGGAGTGAGCTCCCATTCCTTGTCTCAGCTTCTGCCAACCTAGTAGTTCGAAAGCATGTAAAAAATGCAAGTAGAAAAATAGGGACCCCTTTGGTGGGAAGGTAGTAGCATTCTGTGTGCCTTTGGCATTTAGTCATGCCAGCCACATGACCACAGAGATATCTTTGAACAGCATGGGCTCTTCAGCTTTGTAACAGAGATCAGCACCCCATCCCTAGTGCCATAAATGATTAGCACAGATGTGCAAAGAGGGGAACCTTTACCTTTACCTAATTTAATGAAAAGAAGGACTAGGGGAGACATGAGAGCAGTCTCCCAATGTTTGAGAGACTGCCATAAAGAAGAGAGTCTCACCTCTCAGCAGAGAAATTCTATTTTTAAATGGAAAATATGAATCTGCAAAAAGCATGAAACCATCATGCAATGGGTTCACTCAAAATATATGCCATGAAGTTTGTCCTTATTTCTAGGTTGCTTCTCTCCTTGATTAGTTTTCATATGTTGCTTCTTGTCCTGCCTTCAGGTGCTTTGGAGAATAGCTTGACTCCCTCTTCTTTGTGACAGCCTCTGAGATATTGGAAGACCACTATCAAAATCTAATGATAGCAATGTTCCAGTGTTTGAGGGAGTCCTACAAAAATGAGGGGGTCCATCTATTCTCCAAAAACCTGAAAACAGGACAAGAAGCATCAGATCAAAACTAACTAAAGAGGGAAGCAACCTGGAATTAAGAAATGTCCTAATAGTCAGAGCAATTATCAGTGGAATGGCTTGTCTTCAGAAGTTGTGGGTGCTCCATCACTGGAGGATTTTAAGAAGAGATTGGACAACCATTTGTCTGAAATGGTACCAGGCCTCCTGCTTGAGTCAGGGGTGGACTAGAAGACCTCCAAGGTCCCTTCCAACTCTGTTAGTCTGATGTTCTGGTATTCTGAGAGGTTGTCTATTGCTCCAGTTCTTTTCCTGGAGACTCAACAAGAAGTTTTGAGGATCTTCCCAACTCTTCATTGGGTTTTGGTGTTTGAATTGTGTGGCTACCATGTTTGTATTATGTAGCTACCATTTAACCCAAATATTTCATTCTTATTGTTATTATTTTAGATTTACTTTCTTTCTTTCTTTCTTTCNTTTCTTTCTTTCTTTCTTTCTTTCTTTCTTTCTTTCTTTCTTTCTTTCTTTCTTTCTTTCTTTCTTTCTTTCTCCAGGACTCACAATAGAACATGTCACACTCTCTCTGCTACTTATTTTCCCCACAACAACAAAAAACACGTGAAGGTTTCCACTAAACCTTCAACAACATGAAAGTTTCCAGTAAAGGTTAATGAGTGGCCACAAGCTATTGAATGAAGTTTTGTGGCAAACACTTCCACTGGCTCATTGACCTCATTGTTAGACAGCTTCTCCTTAGGCCCAGTCCCACTGCACTTACAGATGCAAAGAGGATGTAAAATGTTAAAAAAAGCTTGCCAACCATTGGAAAACGCTATTCATCCGTTGTGTACTCACTGCATACGTGTTTCATATGCTCTATCCATTGAGTATCCGTCCACTGCGATTTCATCTACGCAAGAAGTTTTGAGCTGCACAAAACTTTGTGAACGGATGAACTTTCCACCATGTATGATGTACATCCGCGACATATTTCACAAGCGCAAACAAAACGTTCTATGTCCGTTATCATCCGTTAAATGTCCACTGTATCCTCTCTGCATCCTCTGGCCATCCCTCACACTGACATCTTGCTGCAGCTGAAAACGGAAAGAGGGAGGGAAACAAAAGGTACATGGAACGTCTACACAGCGTTAGTAGCATGGAAATAAATGGACAAAACATTTATATCTGGGATGTATCTCATATATTTAGGATGTCTGCAGTATGTCTAGAGTATATAGAAGGCCCCATAGCCTTCTATAAAAAGGGGAGGAAGAATCATCTGGATCACTGGGATGGTGGACCATTCAGTCCCACAATGGTTGCAACTATCCTTATCCATCCACAAACATGCAAAGAGCTTAACCATTTTTTCAAAGTTTTCACCAACACTTTATTAAGTAAACAAAATGAACCAAGTAAACTAAGTGTCTTAAGCAAAGATAAACTTTATTAACTTTCTTAGGTAACCTTTATGACTTTATTAAATAAGTAAAATGAACCAAGTAAACTGTATTAAGTTCTTAAGCAAGATAAACTTTATTAAACAAGCTAAAAATCAGTCTCTGAGACTATTCTGAGTCAGAATAGACTATTCTGTGTGCGTGTTGCATCCTTTTATATCTGCAGAGCAGACGCAATTCATACCCCCCACATGCGTAGTGAATGCTTTGCATCCGATATACATCCGCGCGGCATCCCCTTTATTTCCTATAGGCGTACGTGATGCATCCGCTTCATCTGCTATGCATCCACCCCTTCCGCTATGCGTCCGCTTTGAAATTCTCCCCCGGAACCCCTTCAGAGTTGTCATCCGCTTCCATCCACTTTCACCCGCTAGGCTTCCAATGAACATCCATTTACCATCCCCGCTACATACTACCCACGTCCCTTCTTTTCCGTTCTGTTAATGCAAATTTTCACCACTTTTTGGAGCGGATGAAAACGGATGGAGCCACCTCCGAAATTTTGCTCGTCCGCTGTGTCCTTTCTGCATACATTTTGCGTCCATCAGCCAGTGGGACCTAGCCTTTAATTCCAGGTTGCTTCTCTCCTTGATTAGTTTCCATCCATTGTTTCTTGCCCTCCCTCTGATGCTTCAGATAATAGCTTGACTCCCCTCTTCTTTGTGGCAGCCCCTCAAATATTGAAACACTGCTATCACATTGCCTCTAGTCTTTCCTTTCATTAGACTAGACTTTTCCAATTCCTGCAACCATTCTTCCTATGTGTGATGACCCAGAGCGTGGCACAAAGGCAACACAGTCAAATAAACAAAAAGAGTCCCTTTATTATCTCAAGTTTTGCCCCCCAATATCCAGGTTACCTTCATCTGGAGAAAAAAACTCTCCCAGGAATAGTCTTTAAGTATAGGAAATTCAGTCCAAAAACAAAGTACATATATACTGTAACTAAAAATCCAAACAAACCATGCTGTAGTAATTAACTTGACAGGGCAGGAGAAGGAAATGCAGACTTGAAAGCACAGTCAAACATACACAGTTGGGAAGATACCAAGAACCCAGATAAGCTTTGATGATACCAGATAATTCACGATTTGTTCCCAACCAATTACTGCATGCAGCTTCCCTTTTTAAACACTGTGTTCCCAGCTACAGCTAATGAAAGGAATCAGCATCCTTTCCTCCCCCATAAGCCACGCAACTCACATTGCTTCTTTCTCCATTCCTCCCTGCATGCCCTAGGATGAAGAGGGGGTGGGTTTGGGTCTTCCTCTGTATTCCCTCTCCCTTGTTCCACCTCTTCTCTGCTCTGCCTAGCCGGACTTTGCCCTTCCCCAGTTTCCTCCACAGCCAATGGAGCCTCCCACTCCCTGCCAGCTGCTCGGCCTCCCCCTCTGAATCAGATACTGACAGGGGCTTGACAATATGTTTTAATCTCCAGTCCCTTAATCATCTATATTGCTCTTCTCAACATTCTTTCTAAAGCCTCAACCTCTCTTTTTTTTTAATATTGTGGTGACCAAATCAATATATAAACAGATAAACTTCTTGGCAGAAGGAGATCCATCTTCCCTTGAACAAGTGAGGAGCCCCAGTGACTGAAATCAGCATCTGGAAGAAAAGTAGAGTTAGTTCAGGAAGGTTTACGAATCCTTGTAAACATCTCATTTTGGAATGTAAATTGGTCTTGCCTTCTTCTTGTTGTTTTTCTTTCCCAGATCTGGAAAAAGAAAATCTGTACCAATCACTTGGCACCATTGCCAATTTGCTGATCGTTTTAATTAGAACAAAGCTGATTAGAGTGTTTCTTTGCTCACACCATCCATTAAAGTCTTATCAATTCTGTAATTGCGAGCTACAAGCGAAGGCCTGGCTTTCCCAGTTTCACTAAGAGGTGTTTCCTGCTTAGCTTGACAAGATGAGTCCATCTGTTTTCCCTTTCCTATCCATCCAAAATAAACAGAAGGGGATAAAAGGGAGGGGGGAAAATCTTGACTTCCAACTCTTTTTAGTCCAGTAAAAGATCATAACATGGCAGCCTCTTCCCATTCTCCTACCTTAGTTTTCCATTGTAGGAAGTTAGCACTCACCCTTTTCCCAGAAAAATGAAATATAACAAGAAATATTAGAAAGGCAGAATATTTCCCCCAAAAAGGGAAGTAGAAACACAGAGAAGCAGAAGCTCACTACCCCACCTTTGTTAATGTGTAGGCCATTCAGGCCTGGGCCTTCATAATAAAAACAACCACTTCACCAATGCATGGCACAACATAGGAGAACAAACCCATCAGGACTGGATTCAGCAGTCTGTCTGCATTTAAAAGACACAGGCCATTCCTTTGAAGACAGCAAAGTCCACATTTTGAACAGAGAGGACCTCTGGTTTGAAAGAGTGGTCAAAGAGGCCATCTATGTCAAAATTGAACAGCCCTCCCGCAACAGAGGGGGAGGGATACAACATTGTGAGGTGGAAGCAGATAAAAAAAACCACCAAAAGATTTGTTGATCCAAGGAAAACAAAGTTTTATTCACGCGTCTGCAGAGATGGGTTCCCTCAGGCATTGAAGGAACACAGAGCAAAATTCAGGCAGCATTTTTATACCCTAACTGT